>PVIY010003806.1:0-27464 GCA_004026745.1 Myrmecophaga tridactyla
ATCTGCATTGTCACCTGACAGAAAAGTAAAGGACCAACGATTGCCGGTAGCCAGCCGCATAACACAGTTTCCTGGGAGAAAGCATCACCTTAATAACGCCTTGACTGTGGACTTCTCCTAGCCCCAAAACTGTGGGCCAATAAATTCCCATTGTTTAAATCAATCAATTGCATGGTATTTGATTTAGCAGTCAGAAAACTAAAACACTCCCTTCCTTCCTTTGAGGGAATATTTAGTGTATGTATTATGTGCCATTTGTATGTATCAAACACTGTTCTAAACTCTGGGGAAACAGTGGTGAACAAAACATACCGGAACCCCTGCTGTCATGGAGCTCACATTCTAGTGGCAAAAACTGATTAAAACTCCAGTGTTATCAAATAGGGGGACGATGGCTAATAATAGTAAGATTCTGCGAGCTCCTTTCAAAGATTCATGTCCTCTTCTCCATCTATAACACCCCTCGGTTTGCAGAAACTTAACTTAAAAATAAATAGTTTTTTCTGGAGACATTAGTGCATTAAGTGGGGTCAACTGGCAGTGGGTAGCATATGCTCCATTTGATGGCTGGGTGGCCTCTGCAGGCATCAGTCTCTTCATCCGTGAAATGGAGATGATTGAGCCTTCCTCAAAGGGTCCTTGTGAGTATTCTGAGATCATCTATTAAAATGCTCTGCGGCACTGCCTGCTGTGTTGAACATATGTTCTGTTCACCATTCCTCCTCCTTTCTTGTTTAGAGTAGACGGAATTTCTCTCACCAGCCTTCTAGACCCCTGCTGCAACTGCAGACAGGACAAGAGGCTTCTCAAGGGTTATGGGTATGCTATCAAGAATGGTCACCCATCAGAGGCTGGAGCCCTGCACTGCCACCTCTCCCCAGCACAGCCCCCAGCCCACCAGGGACCTTGGGAGTGGCTGGAGAAGTAAGCAGTGGTGAGCAGCCCATGTGTGTGCTGGACAGGTCCCTCTAGAAGCCTCCCACCCCAACCCAACCAGCAGCTAGAGCAGTGCCTGAGGGGGTGGGCCTCCAGGGATTTGGGGTGATTACCAGACACTGGATTTTGCATGTTTATTTCATCAAACTTGCTAACATCGCTGCAAATTAAGAACTGTCTATGCCTCCATTTTGCAGCTGAGGAAACTGAGGCTAAGAGTAGTTAAGAATTTGTTCAAGACACACTCCTAATATATGACTGAATCAGCATTTGAATTCAGGTAGTTTGATTCCAGAACCAGGGTCTCATACTGAGCTGTACCCTCTCTCTGATATCCCTGACCCACTCCTGATAAAACGTCCATCTCCACCAGAACACACAGGAGACACGGAGCTCCCTAGGGCCTCCAAGAGTGCCAGGGGTGGGTGGCACTTTGCCCAGCTTGCCTGAGTATTGGCTTGCACAGCCTGAGAGTAATGCCACAAGGGAGACAATGCCCAAGGAACTGGAAGTCCAAGATGGCACAGAGGATGGAACCCCAGACATCATCCCTCTGCATCCCTCCTTTTACAGAGGAGAAAACGGAGGTCCAGAAAGGAAAAGGAGATACCTAGAAACAGAATTTCTGACTACCCTGCAGTCTGTCCCTCATGAGGGCCTTCCTTATGAAGACATCAGAAACCCCATCAGCCTGATTTCAATTTGGTGTGGAAAAGCTTCATTTCCCGTGCCTAGGGGTGAGCTTGTAGCTTCTTACCAGGGGCTGATGTGATGGTTTTTTGTCTATCCACATCCTCTCACCTGGCTCTCTCAAGGAAAAACAAGAAAAACCCAAGTTTTCCCCCCAATAAAATTAAGTCCAAGTGCTCAGAAAGGGTGACTTTTTCATTTTGAAGGTGCTAGTAAACTTGGTACAGCATCAACATGTGTGCCATCACGTATGATTCCTTACAGACCCAGCTTGGTTCTTCTCCAGTGTTTCCTCTTGGAATTATACCTGATTTTATGCCAGTTTTCATTCGAATCCCTTGAGGAATGGGAAGATTCTGTTTTTGTTTCTTGGCCAGGAATCACTTGATTCTAAAAGTCTTATGAGAGGACATAGCGAAGCTAACAGTCAAACATGGACACAACGATGGTGGATGAAGAGAAATAGCCCAGTTCCTTTACCTTTAATTAGCTGAATGGAGATGCCTGTAGGGTCTTTTTACTGAAGAACTTTTTACTAGTTCTTCTCTGGCCTCCCACAGATGACATGACCACTAGATCTATCCTATGAGCTGCCCCAGCCAGTGGTTTGACAGTGGTTTTCTCTGTCTACACAAATGAACTCTAGACCCTAGTGCAGGCAGATTAAACTCCCGAGGCAAGAGGGACCTAGAGAAGCAGGGCTGGGTCACTGCTCTTGGGAAGGTGCGCAAATGCTCAAGCCCTGGCCAGGGTTAGCAGCATCTCCATGCCCACGCTCCTGTTCGTAATTGCCGTACACCGTTCATGCCTCTCACTCCCTGCTATGTGTGCAGGTCCTTTGCGTGGCCCTCTTTTGGGCATACCCTACTTTCAAGGGCCGTATTCTTTGGTGAGGCCATTTTTGGACTTGTCAAGGTAGTCTCATGGTTAATCTTTGACATGAGGACATCACAGTTACAACCAATAGGGTTTTCTTCACTTCACTTCTCTTCAACAGAAATTTATTAAGCAATAAATTACATGCTTGGTTCAGTGCTGAGTGCTGGGGAAACACCATCTTAGTTCACGTCAATGCCTCAGGGTGGTGCTGATAGGGCTGGCTGGGAGAGAGCATGATGCTTTGACCTTGCTGTTTATCTGATACCCTATGTCCCGCATCACCAGCAGGAAACAAACTCTGGCATTCAAGGACCTTGGGAGTCCAGACTTGCCGGGCTTGAGCAATCTCAATTCCCACCTCATCCTTCCCAGCATCCTGGGCCCCAACAATGCCAGCAGCATTCTTCCCTGCACCTACCAAGTATTTCCATCCTCTCGGCCTTTGCTAGGGCTATTCATGCTGCTGATACCTTGCCTTTCCCCTTCCTCTTTCCTGCCTGTTAGCGGTTTATTTAAAGGCCACCTCCTCTGAGAAGCCTTCCCTAAAACCTCCTTACAATAAATTATTCCTTTCTCTGTGATCCTTCTTCTATGATCTTTTTTCTTTTTCTTTTTCTTTTTTTTTTTTTTTGCTTATTTAACATCTGCTCATTGAATGTCTGCTCTATGCCCTACCTAGTGCTTATCTAAAACTAATTTAGCCTACATTTACATTGCCTTCTGTCTGGAGTGAGTTCACAGGATTCTCAGTGCCTCTAGGGCTAGGGCGGAATCTCAATGCTGTCTGTGCCCTTGTCTCTCACCACTGTTTCGCACTTTGTCAGATGGAGAGATGGTTTCTAGACTTGATTCTGCCCACTAACTAGCTGTGTGGCCTGAGGAGAATCATCTGGTCTCTCTGCTGAAATGGCGATCATGATACCTAATGGCTGTCAAGGGGACACTGAGACGGGATGGAAGCGAACATCAGGAAAATGGGGAGTTCCAGGCCGGTGATGAAGCCGAGTAGTTATAGATTCATTCTTTCACTGGCTGTGAAGCAGTGTCCATTCCCCTTCGCTCTCCCCAAATATCAAGTGCACCAGCATCCAGTCCCTTCTCTGGGCGGGCCCTCAGGCGGCGGAGGTCCTAGGCTGCAGTGTATTCCTGGGCAAATTCAAGACTCTCTTCCCCGCCTAGCCGCTCCGGCCCAAGGACTCGCCCAACACACCTTTAACCCAGTGCCAGAGAGCAGTCCCGAACTGCAGCGTCGTGGTGCAGGCCTGGACTAGGGGTCGCGTCTCTCCAGCCGGTGACTCAGGACCACTTGGTCCGGGGGTGGGTGGGGGTAGGCGGGACCGACCAGGGCCGCGCAGGGACAGCCGCCGAGTCCTCTGTCGCCGGGCGGTGGGAGCCGAGGCTCACTCTGGCGTGTCGCCATTCCACCGCGGGCGTCTGCCTCGCCGGGTCCCTGGGCGCGGAAGGAAGGCCCGCACCACTTCCCACCCGCCTGGCTCTTCTCCTGGTGCGCAGCGGCCGGGGTGGCTGGCGGGGGCTGGAGCGCAGGGCCGGCGCTGCGCGCGAATGAATGGACGCCCGGGGGACGCGCGCACTCGGGGCTGAAGGGCATTAGGACCGGGAGGATCGCTCTGCGCTGCTGTCTCTCCCTATCAACCCCCCCACCCCCTTCCTTTTTCTGCTCTGCAGGACTGAGCAGCCAGGCGCGGGCGAAAACAAACAGCTGGGGCTGTGAGCGCCCCCGTCCCGGCCCCGAAAGCACGCCGGCCCCGGCCCCCACCCGGGTCACCCGCCCGCCCACCATGAGGAAGATCCGCGCCAATGCCATCGCCATCCTGACCGTAGCCTGGATCCTAGGCACTTTCTACTACTTATGGCAGGACAACCGAGCCCACGCAGCATCCTCCGGCGGCCGAGGCGCGCAGAGGGCCGGTGGGAGGCCGGAGCAGCTCCGCGAGGACCGCACCATCCCGCTCATTGTGAGTACGCCCCGCGCAGCCGGCGGGAGAGCCGGGGCGTGCGTCCTGCCCCCGCGCGGCTGCGGAGGGCTCGGGGCTGGGCCGGGGGCTGCGCGCCGGCCGCGCCGGACCGGCTTTGTATATGTTGGAGCATTCCTGCCCGTTGTTATGGCAACCTCTGCCGGGCTGGCGGGGCTCGGGCGCACCGATGGAGGCAGGGTGACAGCGGGTGAGGGGCTGGGAGAAAGTGTTGCAAGTTTAGTGGGCCCGGCGTGCGCTCGCGTCTGGGAACGTGGCGGCTCTCCCAGCACTGCGCCCCTCGGGCTAGGGGCCGGGGGCTGCCTGTGCCTCGCCCGCCCCGGGAGGCGGCTGGACCTAGCGCGCAGCTAGCGGGTAGTGGGAGCCGCGCGCAGCTGAGCGCGTAGGTGGCGGTGCGCACCCCCTCGCCAGCCTCCTGAGAGCAAGAGATGTGGGGTGGGGGCTACGGGTAGGATCAGGTCGCTAGGGACCGCTACCGGCTTCGCTCCCCCCCTCCAGCCTGAGCCAACTTGGACCTGCTTCTTCGGCAGGGAAGACTTCCCACTAACATCCCCAGATTCTTTCGGGGAAAGGTCTCATCCTGTGCGCACCTCTCCCCCTAAGACAAGGATCCACTGCAACGCACCCGGGGTTGGTCATTCCTTCGGGTGAGGTCAGCCGCCCGAGGGGAAACAAAGACCTCTGGGGGCTTCTGCGGAGCTGCGGGGCCCTCAGCGGAGCCCGGACCCAGACTAGGGTGTGCGGACCCCCTGCCGCCCTGCAGGGGGCGTTTCTGTCGCCGCCTCGCCCGGGCCCGGGTGACAGCTGTGTGGCCCGGCGGGGGGGCACCTGTTGAGGCGGGAGGCTCTGGAACTCTCCCAGAGGAGCGCTCAGACGCTTCTTCCGACTGGGGCAGGTGGGGGAATGAGAGCCTTGGGCGGACCGCTGGGCCGCAGAGAGACAGGACGAATTCAGGGAGGAGGGAGAGCAAAGAGTGGCATCAGGCAGGGGGAAGTGGTGGAGGGTGACAGTTGTGAAGTGGGGAGGTGCAGGTCAGGAGAGTGGAGGCTTGCTCGGAGTAGTATCCGAAATCCTTGTACAAAGGTCTCTCTGAGTCCCAGAAATACGAGGAGTCAGTCTGGAAGTGCTCATATTGCCACCTTGCCTCGGGTCCTCTGCCTTGTTACCTAAGAGAAGAGAAAACGCCCTGCAAATGAACCATTTCCAGGCTTTGCCTGAGGAGTCCTTGGGGTTTGTGGGTTATATCCCCAGAGCCCCAAATCCTAGTTCGGGGTCCAGATGAGCACTCTAGGGGTGGATCTGATTAGGTGGAGTTTTCTCTTCTGGGATGTGGATCCCTGTCTCTGGGACACTGTGTCCAAAGCACTTGGCCATGCTTGGAAAGAAAGGCTGATGAGGAAAAAATTTCTCATGCAAGGACCTTAAAATGTCAAGAGATCTGGATGGATGGACAGATTGGAGCCTGAACTGGCCAAACCAAAAATGATCCCCAGACGTGCAGCGAGGTTATCCACATGGCCCCCTTGCCCTTCTAGTTCTCACAGCCCCAGCGGGTCAGTCAGGTCGCAGGATATGTGGGCCCGGGGAGAGGAAAGGCAGGCTGGCCAGAAGCTGTGTCCCTCTCTGCAGTGACATGATATGATGGGAAGAGGGTCTGAGCTGGAAGAAGAGGAGAGGGGCATGAGGAGAGAAGAGAGCCCAGGGAAACTGCTGCCCAGAGGCAGAACCCCAAGGCTGGGTCCCATCACCTTCTCCTCCGCCAAACCCTCTGCTGCAGAACACTAATCTTGCTGCTGCACCTCTGTCCTGCTCGTGCAAGTGCCCTGTGAGATCAGCCGGGAGGGCTGCTCAGAATATGAAAGCCCCGTAGTGCTGGCCATGGGCACTAGTGGAGGATGGAAATTGGAGGTTATGGGGAGCGCCACCGAACATCCTCATGCCCTCTCCATGACCCCATTGGGTTTGACTTGCTGCAGTTTAGAAAAGGATCAGAACTGAAAGCTAAGTTTAAAGTGTGAAGGAGTTAACAGGGAGGTAATTGGAAGCCAGGGAGTGGAGGTGCAGGAAGAGAGGGAAGGTAGAAGTCCCCGAAGAGCAGCAGTCTTCTCCTGCCATATAGGTGCCCAGCCATCTCTCTCTCTGGTCTTAAGTTTTAGCCCTGGCGTCTGTTCCACCTGCTGTAGTTCCTAGTCACACACTGCCTTTGCCACAGCCTTGCATTATATTCTTTCTTCAAGTCATTTGTCTTTCATGTGATTCTCAACTGCCTGCCTTATCTCAGCTGAAGGCAAGCTCCCATGCAGGGACTATGCTGGAAGCTCCTCGCATCTCCACACTGATGCACATAGCAGCACTTAATAAGTACTTGTTAAAAGAGTGAGAAAGGATGTTTGCTCATCTCTGCCTGGAGGCAGTCAATAGTCCAAGCTTCATAGCCCCCTAATATTTTTTTTTCTTCTAGCTCCAACCTGGGAGCTGTGCATTCAACATCTCCAGAGTTGAACCCATTATTCAACCTAAAAGGGGCAGGTGCAGCTGAGGATTTGCTTTCTCCCCGCAATTTGTGGTAACCACTCAGTGTCCTTCTTCTGCCTTCTTAAAACATTTCTCTGGTTATTTGGGCCAGGATGCTGCATGTGATTTTTCAGATTCTTAGGGAATGATGTGGCCAGGCCCGCTAACAGAGGCAGAGAAAATTCAGACAGGCGTCATCATCACTCCCTGGGGGAATCAGAGAGCTGAGTTGGGAAAGGGAGGGTCTGCAGAACAGCCTGGGAGCTCTGCCTTCAGAATGTCTAGGCTATTCAAAGCCAGCCAAGTTGCTTCTGGACCTCAGAGAAGCTTGTTTGGCATTGTGGGGAGTCGGCATGGCAACCACAAGGGCTGAATTTCAAAAGGAGGTCCCGATTTTTAATATTCTGTCTTGCTGTTAGCCCATGTGTCACAAATTTTGATGTGAAATACTTGGTTATGGAATCTATAAAACTAAAGGGAGATGCTGGTTCCATTCCCGGACCGCTTAGGATGCAGCAGGCAAAGTCGGTGGTTTTTCCATGCTATACTTCATGGGAAAGGCAGTGAATTTGGGAACATCCCCTTGGATCCACATTGATGCACAGTGGTACAGGACAGCAGCTAAAGCAGGACACAGAGCAGCCATGGCTGGTCTTGTCCCATCAGCCTCGTCATGTTAGGCCTCACAGCTGGGGAGAATATTTGTGATTAGTTTGGCTTGGGGGCCAGGGTTTCCATCATGAACACCAATTCTCTAACAGGCATGGGTGGGATGCTAAGGTGTGATACACTGGATTTCACTAGACAGACTTAAAAAAAAAAAGACCATCATTATGGGTATTTTTAGAATGAATGTACTCATCTTCAGCAACAGTTTCTTATTTAGAACCCTGAGTTTTAGGCAAGAGTTTTCCTAAACTGGAGTCTCTAATTCTGAAATTTGGATACTGATGAGAGATCATGGGCGAAATGCTTCATATGTCTGGACTTCAGGTATTTTGTGTGTGAAATTTGAATTCAATGATTTTTAAGGTTTGTTGATTCTTAGATAAGCAGATGATAGCTTCATTGCTAGATGCAAATAAAAGGTGTTAAGAGGAATCTTCCAAAGGGGGGAAAAAAGTGTTTCTTCCAAAGGGTGTTGCGAGGTTTATTGCTCATGGACGGAACATGCCCCTGGCGGTGAAAGTTCCTGCAGCAACCCTTGAGACCATGCAGGGATCCCTGCATGCCAGCAGAGGGGCACACAGATGATACTTTTTCCTGTGCTTTTCTCTGAGAGCAGAGGCTTCGGTAAGATCGGGACGTGTTTATATTTTATTTATGATGTTTGCGTTTTAGAGCTGTGGAAATCTGCTTTGGCTAAATGGCCGAAAATGATTTTATATTCAATTTGTCTAGGTGCCACTTGTGAGAAAGAGAGTGGGGGGAGGGAGAAGCACACATAACCACAATTTGCATTGCCAAAATGTTTAGATTTAAAGAGCCTGATTTCCCGCCAGTGGGGTCCCTCTACTAAGTCCTGGGCCATTTTGAGACTTGCCTGAGGGAAGTAGGAACAGCACAGAGGTACCAAGGACAAATAAGGGCCCTGACAGCCAAAGAATTCCCTCTGTAGGAGTCCAGAGATCCAAGAGCTTGGGAAGAATCCTAGGGGCTGTGCGTTCTCCTGAAATGAGTCCTTTTTCTCAATGCTAGAACAGCAACTGCCCACCATCTGCTTCTAGGGCTTTGGGAACATGGTTTCCTTCTTAGGTGCCTTGTTTGATGGCTCTGCCAGCAGAGGAAGCCCTCGGGTCTGGAAATGCCACTTAAGGCAGACATGAAATGGGCACTGGTAGACAAGGCTAGGCTGAGGTACCTAGGGGGCTGTCTTGCTGTAATAGAGAAAACCACCCTGGGGTCAGAGGTTAGCCTGTAGCTGAGCAGTTCATTACAGTTACAAGATTGAAGATTTATACCTTGTCTGCCTCTTGAGGAGACTTGAAGCTCTTTACCCAAGACGAGCAGGGCAAAGATAAGAGAAGGAGAAACAGATGCAAGACCCAAGTCTACTGGAAAAGAGAAGGGGAGCAGAGCTTTCAGAACCGGAGTCAAGTGATGATTACCCTTGGGTGATACATTTGGTTCTTTTAATCAGACAGTGTGCTTGCCCGGCCAGTCATGGACTGTATACAGCCCAGTCTGGAAACACGTTCAAACAGCTGTCTGTCGTCTTTGATCCACACAGGTAATTGTTGTTTACTCTGTATTTTAGTATTAGCAGCTAAATTCATTGGGCATTTGGATGCTGTATCAAATGTTTTACAAGCTGTCTGGCTTGAAAGTGTTGTGTATCCAGAAAAGCCATGTCCTTTCATCCTGATTCAATATGGTAAGGTGGAAACACGTTGATTAGATTATCTCCATGAAGATATGGCGTGCCTGCTTGTGGGTATGGCCTTTTGGTTAGATGAAGATGTGACCCTGCCCATTCAGAGCTGGTCTTGATTAGTTTACTGGAGTCCTTTAAAAGAGGAAACATTTTAGAGAAAACTCAGAGCAGATGCAGATGCTTGGAGAACAGTTGCTTCAGAGCTGACAGAGCCAACATGAGATTTGGAAATGCAGGGCCCAGCAGACATCACCATGTGCCTTCCCCTGAGATGTTAAGCAAGCCAGAACCCAAAGTTGTGTCCCGGAGGAGCTAAGTGAAGGCCTACAGATGCCAGGTGAGGACCCCCCACAGGAAACAGAGGCTGAAAGCAACGGAGCCCAGCAACAAGGGACCAGCAGATGTCAGCCATGTGCCTTCCCAACTGACAGAGGTGTTCCGGATGGCATCAGCTTTTCTTGAGTGAAGGTAACCTCTTGTTGGTGCCTTAATTTGGACATTTTCTCAGCACTATAACTGTAAACTTGTAACTTATTAAATTCCCTTTTTAAAAGCTATTCAATTTCTGGTATATTGCATTCCAGCATCTTAACAAACTAATACACAAGCTTTATCTTTTTGATCCCCTCAACCACCTAATAAGGTAGGTACTATTATCAGGTTCAGTTTACAGATGACTAAACTGAGGCTTAGAGAGTGAGTGACTTACCCTTGGCCTGGCAACCAATAAGTACATTAAAACTGGGTATTTCTGACTCCAGAACCCAGGCTTGTGCCTTGTTTCTTCTGAAGCATCTTCAAGACAAGATGCATGTCAGATGCATCAGTGCATCTCTTCTAGAGTGCTGAGGTCAGCACCTTGCTTTGCATTCACTCCATAAACATTTGGTGAAAAAATGCAAAACCTACTTTTTTTGAACAAAATGTTAACAAAATGTTTTGGACAAAATGTTAACAGTAGGAAAGTAGGAATATGGGTTAACCCATCTACCCCTTCCACTATGGCTTTTCCCAACATTTTCTATAATAAGCATATATTAATACTCTAATGATAAAATCAATAAAGATAATTATTTTTTTAAATATTTGATGACTCTTTAAAGTGTGTGCTTCTTACCCTTGTTATACTTCTGAATCCCCCATCAATGCTTAGTATCTAGCTAACCAAAAAAAGGCAAGAGACGTATTCAAATTATTCTGTAGGTTTCCAGGGAATAGAACTGGGGTCAGTAGATGAAAATTTTAGGGAGATTTCATTTCACAAGAAGAAAAATTTTCTCACAGAATCATCCAACATTGGAATGGTCCTAAGGCTGGCCAGGGTTTCTATTCACAGTCCCTGTCAGCAGATAAATGCTTCCAACAGCAGTGGGTCAGGAAAGGAAAAAACTCACTGTCTTGACACTCTCTTAAGATGATAGGCAGCAGGCGGGCCACGGTGGCTCAGCAGGCAAGAATGCTTGCCTGCCATGCCAGAGGACCCGGGTTCAATTTCTGGTGCCTGCCCATGTAAAAAAAAAAAGATGATAGGCAGCTCTGTGACAGAGTTCAAAATAGGTCCAAATTATTGCCCTGTGAGAGATGTGGCACCCGAAAAGCAGAGATACTTAAATACCTGGAGGCTGGTGAGGACGACGACTAAAAGAAACTTGTAACTCCCCTAGCAGCTGCTACCTTGCCTTTCCCCTTGCTGACATTCCAGGTTCCCTCATAGATCCTTTGGAGTTACAAGCAGGGAGGGAAAGAGGATGGGGGTCAAGGCATCTTTCCTGTTCCCAGACACTGAGGCTCACAGAGGTTTTCTTGCCTGGCTGAGGCCCTCTACTTCTGACCTTTCCAGTATCCCACTGCTTCTATTTCCCTGATCCAGCCCAGGTATAGTTCACAAGTTGCCTGTTCCATCTTCCCAGGAACCTGTCCATTGCTTTCCAAGGTGGTGCCCTGCTGGGAATGCAACTAAGCTGTGCATTTATGGGGAATGCTGAGACCTAGGCCTGCCTATCTCCCTCGCACCCCTGAATTTCAGCTGCATCCTTTAACAGTATCTGGCTAGAGGCAGTATGGCCACCCAGAGGCCCTCTTAAAGGTGTGACTTTGGACAGACGGAAGTGGCAGGCTGGGGGTATTTTGAAAAGAAAGGGAGAATAGAAGGATCTTTTCATTTTTACTATAAAGGGAAGATGAAGCTCCAGGCAATATTTGAGGGGGCACCAAGGCCTTTCCACTTTTCCCCTTAGGAAAAGCTTTAGCTTTAGGGCACCAGGGCCTTTTGCTTGCATTTCCATAAAGTTTATTATGGCTCAATGTTGACCAGGGACAACATTATGTCAGAGCTCAGGGACACTGACATCTCTTAACATGCTCAAAATTGTGAGACCTGCCATTATGGGACTCCTCTAGCTCCTAGCTGAGCTGGGCGACCCAGGATGGAAACAGATATTTTCTGTCAGGGAGAAGGGTGTGAGAAGATTGGAGAGAGGGTATGGAATGAAGGCAAGTGACTCCACATAGCCTGCTCCACAAGGCTGTGTCTCCTTATGTGAGTTGCTTCTTTTCTCTGAGCCTTCGTTTCCTCATCTGTCAGATGAGGTTTGAATGATAGGCTTCCCAGGGTCTCTCTAAACTTAAACCATCCTGGGCTTTGTAGAACCTCTTGTGAAAGTGAGGTGGCCCTTAACCAGGGATGGAGGTCTGATAGTGGGTGGATTAAGGAGAATGAGGCGAAAGGGGAGGTGTGGAGAACACAGACCACTTGTGTTCAAAAGAGCTTGAAACCTTTAACTTCTCATAGAAATTAAATAGGCCATATCCTCCTCCCCCTTGAAACACTGTCTTAGTGGTGCTCTCCAGCTCCACTTCTGCTGAACTAGAGTGGAAACTAGTATTTGTAAATCTGATATAGCCCCCATATATTCATGCAGACATACTTACAGAAGGACTTAACACATCCCAACAATCCAGCATGTACCCAGAAAGACCAGAAGGCAGATACCAAGACCCCTGAGCAGAGGAATTAGTTGTTACAGTGCCCACAGACTTTATTCAGAGGACAGGCATGGAATTGCCCTTGGGCCAGGTCCTGAAAATTAACACTGTTTATAAAAATCAGTGTAAGGGGTTCAGAAGGTTGGTCTCTCCTGACATCCTTCAACTGTTCCTAGGTTACAGATACAGCAGTTTAGAAGAATCAAGATGAGGAAATTCCTGAAGCTGTTAACACACTAAGTGACAGCTGACAGCAAAGGACCAGACGGGAAAGATCATGTGATTTGGGGTGACACCTTCCCCCTCCCCATGTACACACTTGTCAGAAGTGCTGAAGACATTATTAATTCACTCACTTTGCAGTCATTTACTGAACACCTATTGTGTGCTAGGATTGAAATAGGTAATGGAGATAAAGCAGGCAAAATTCCTGCTCCCAAGGAGCTCACATCTTGGTAGGGGAAGACAGACCCAAACCAGATAAATGAATAATGTATTAGATGGTGACAAATGTGGTGAAAAGAAAATAAACTGGCATAAGGGGACAGAAAGATGAGAGAAGTATGGCCAGAAAAGGCCATTTCTGATAGAACAGCATTGGAGCATCTTCTGGGAAGATGGCAGAGTAGGCTGGGCTGACTTCACCCAAGCTCCATGAAACAACAAGAATAGAGTCAAAAAAAAATAAATAAACAAACAACCGGGACTGCAGTTGAGGTAGAGAGACTGGGATGGAAAGAGAGGGGTGAGGGTCCTTAACCACAAACCCACCAGGGGCTGGCAGTGCACGGGGAGGGGCAGGGGTTCCTTGGGAGAGGAATGCTCCTTGCTCCATCCAGCAAACACAGCAGGCTTTGGTGGTCTGCCCTTGTGGCTCCGTGATCAGGAGTTCCCATGGGAGCCCAGAAGACAGTAGACTTGCTTCCCCTGTGCACGGGGACCACTGGGTCAGTGTACAGTGCCTGATCCCTACCCCTGAGGTGGGCTGCTGTGGGCACCTGGTTTTGGCAGAGTCTGGGGTGTCCCCAGTTAAGGGGTGGAGGGGTAGGCAGAGCATGGCTGACCTGATGGCTGACTGGCAAGGGAGGCTCGTCGGGTCCCGGTCCTGCTCCTCTTTACTTACAGAGGCCCAGGGATCTCAGGCATGCAGAGAGGGAGGTGTGGCTGAGCTGTGCACCACCATCTTTTTTTTTGTTCCTGGTGCATGGGCCTGGAATTGAACCCCATCTTCCACATGACAGACAAGCTTTCTACCACTGAACTACCTGTGCACCCTTTTGTGCCTAGTTTTTAAAAGACCCTCAAGAATTTCTTTCTTTTTTTTAATACATGAAGGGAGTGATAGACTTTCCAACAATAGTACTGGGGGGCTTCAATACACCACTCTCCTCTATAGATAGAACACCCAGACAGAGGATCAACAGAGAACTTAAACAATATGATAAATGAATTAGACCTGACTAACATATATAGGTCGTTACACTCAAAAACACCAGGATATACATTCTTCTCTAGTGCTCATGGAACATTCTTCAGGATAGATCATATTCTGAGGCACAAAACAGGTGTGTATAAATTTTAAAACACGGAAATTATTCAAAGCACTTTTTCTGATCACAGTGGAATGCAGCTGGAAATCAATAACCACCAAAGAACGAGAACTTAAATATATATATATATGGAGGTTAAATAACACACTCTTAAACAACCAGTGTGTCAAAGACGAAATTGCTAGAAAAATCAGTAGCTATCTGGCGATGAATGAAAATGAGAGAACAACATATCAGAACTTATGGGATGTGGCAAAGGCAGTGCTGAGAGGGAAATTTATTGCCCTAAATGCCTAAATTAAAAAAGAGGAAAGAGCAAACGTCGAGGATTTAACTGCCCACCTGGAGGAACTAGAGAAAGAACAGCAAAGTAACCCCAAAGCAAGTAGAAGAGAAATAAGAAAGATTAAAGCAGAGTTGAATGAATGGGAGAACAAAAACAAACAAACAATAGAAAGAATCAACAAAACCAAAATTGGTTCTTTGAGAAAATTGACGGACCACTAGCAAGGCTGACAAATTAAAAAAGAGAGAGAGTGCAAATAAACAAAATCAGAAATGACAGGGAGGTCATTACCACAGACCCTGAAGAAATAAAAAAAAATCATAAGAGGATACTATAAACAAATATATGCCAACAAACTAAACAACTTAGATGAAATGGACAAATTCCTGGAAACACACGGACAAGCTACACTGACTCAAGAAGAAATGGAAGATCTCAACAAACCAACACAAGAGGTTCAATCAGTCATCAAAAATCTCCCTACAAAGAAAAGACCAAGGCCAGAGGGCTTCACAGGGGAATTTTATCAAACATTCCAAAAAGAACTAACACCAATTCTTGCCCAAACTCTTCCAAAAAAACTAAGAAAAAGGAACACTACCTAACTCATTTTATGAAGCTAACATCACAAATACCAAAACCAGATAACAATGCTACAAGAAAGAAAAATTACTGACCAATCTCCCTAATGAACATAGATACAAAAATTCTCAACAAAATACTAGCAATTAGAATCCAACAACAGATTAAAAGAATTATATATCACAAACAGGTGGAGCTTATACCAGGAATGCAAGGGTAGTTCAATATAAGAAAATCAACCAACATAATACAGCACATTAACAAGTCAAAAGGGAAAAATCACATGGTTATATTGCTTGATGCTGAAAGAGCATTTGACAAAATTCAGCATCCTTTTCTGATAAAAAGACTTCAAAACGTAGGAATTGAAAGAAATGTCCTCATATCACAAGAGCATACCTGAAAAAACCATAGCCAGCATCATACTTAATAGTGAGAGATTGAAAGCATTCCCTCTGAGATCGGGAATGAGACACCACTATTATTCAACATTGTACTAGAAGTCCTAGCTGGAGCAATCAGGCAGGAAAAAGAAATAAAATGCATACAAATAGGAAAGGAAGAAGTAAAACTTTCATTATTTGCAGATAACATGATCCTATACTTGGAAAACCCTGAGAAATTTATGACAAAGTTACTTGAGCTAATAAACGATTTCAGCAAAGTGGTGGGATAAAAGATTAATGTACAAAAATCAGTAATGTTTCTATAACCGATAACAGCCTAATTGAGGAGACAATTTCATTCAAAAATAGCAACCAAAAGAATCAAGTATCTAGGAATAAGCTTAACCAGGGTTGCCAAGAACTTGTGCACAGAAAATTACAAACATTGCTAAAAGAAATCAAAGAAGTCCTAAATAGATGGAAAGTCATTCCGTGCTCATGGATAGGAAGGTTGAATGTAGTTAAGGAGTCAATTTTACCTAAATTGATCTATAGATTCAATGCTATGTCAATCAAAATTCCAACAACGTGCTTTGATGACTTGGAAAACCTAGTTATCAAATTTATTTGGTAAGGAAAGAGACCCCAAATAGCTAAAGATATCCTAAAAAAGAAAAGTGAGTGGGAGGGCTAACACTTCCTGACTTTAAAGCTTACTATAAAGCCATTGTGGTCAAAACAGTATACCTTAGGGTGCACAGGTGGTTCAGTGATAGAATGTTTGTGTGCCATGCGGAAGGCCCGACTTCAACTCCTGGCCCATGCAACCCTATCCCCAGCCCTGAAAAATCAGTATGGTACTGGCACAAAGATAGAAGCATTGACCAATTAATTAAATGGAGAGCACAGAGATAGACCAACAAATCTATGGTCAATTGATATTTGATAAGGCTCCCAAATCCACTGAACTGGGACAGAATAGATTTTTTTTTCCTTTTCACATGGAGAACTTGTATTGCTTTTGCTTAACTCTAATTACAAAAATCATACACACATGAAAAGTCTCTTATAATTAACCACCCAATGATAACAACTTTTAACATTTAGCTGCATGTCTAAATATTTTTATTGAGATATCTTCACATACCATACAGTCCATCCAAAGTATATAATCAGTGGCTCACAATATCACCACATAGTTGTGTATTCATAACCATGATCATTTTTGCATCACTCCAGAAAAAGAAATAACAAGAAAATAGAAAAAAATTACATCCCATATCCCCTACCCCTTCCTCTCATTGACTACTAATATTGTAATCTACCCAATTTTTTAACCTCCTATCCCCCCACTTTTCGATAAGTAGGCATGGGAGAACTGGATATCAATAGCCAAAAGAATGAAAGAGGACCTCTACCTTACACCCTATATGAAAATTAATTCAAAATGGATTAAAGACCTAAATATAAGAGACAGGACCATAAAACTCCTAGAAGAAAATATAGGAAAATATCTTCAAAACACAGTAAAAGGAGGTAGCTTTATTGAACTTTATGACCAAAGCACAAGCAACTCCTTAAAATCAAAAGGACTTTGTCAAAAAGACGAACAGGGAGCCAACTCAATGGGAGAAAATATTTGGAAACCAATATCGGATAGAGGTTTGATATCCTGTGTACATAAAGAAATTATACAACTCAATAACAAAGAACAAACAACCCAATTATAAAATGGGCAAAGAATATGAATAGACATTGTCCTGATGAGCAAATACAAATGGCTAAAAAGCACATGAAGAGATGTTCATCTTCATTAGCTATAAGGGAAATGCTGATCAAAACTGCAACGAGATACCACCTCACACCCATAAGAATGGCTGCTATTAAACAAACAGAAGACTACAAATGTTGGTGATGATGTGGAGAAATTGGAATACATGTTTACTGTTGGTGAAAGACAGTTTAGTGGAGGACAGCAGCAGCTGTGGAAGATAGTTTGGCTGTTCCTCAGAAAATGAAATATCAGGTTGCCCTATGACCTGGCAATACCAATACTCGGTATATAACCAAAAGAGCTGAAAACAGTGACACGAACAGACATTTGCACACCCAGGCTCATAGCAGCACTTTTCACAATTGCCAAAAGATAGAAACAATCCAAGTGCCCATCAATGGACAAGTGGATAAACAAAATGTGGTATCTATATACAATGGTATATTATGCAGCTGTAAGATGAAATGCCATCCGAAACATACATATGATAAGGTGAATGAATCTTGAGGACATAATGCTGAGTGAAATAAGTTAGACACAAAAATGTAGATATTGTATGATTTTGCTATTACGGCTCCGGTAAAGGTAATTTCAGAGGTTTACACTGTAGAATATAGGGGACCTAGAGGTACATAGAAACTAGAGATTGGGGAAAGATTACCCAATGAAGTAGAACTTAAATGTAAGGGTGTGGATAGAAGTGATGGTAGCTAATTAGTGGGATTATAAGTAACAGTGCCATATTGAAGGTGAAAATGATTGAAAGGGAATGTATGTGCCATGTAGCACACTGATTAACTCTCCAATTATAGATAAGTTCTTACATGAATGCCTTCAAAGGTTTGATCTTATACAAAGAGTCAATAATAAAGGGGTATGGGGGAAAGATAACATTGCATGCTATAGCTTATAGTTAACAGGAACTCAGCAACAGTACCACAATACCAGGGGTAAATAATTGGGGGTGCCTGGGTTTCAAGAGATTAGGGGAGGTTTTGATTTGAGATTTGGTGAGACCATGTTTATAATTTCTTTGTCTCTTTGGACAAATGAAAATTGTCTAAAATTGAGTGTTACTGATTGTACAACCAAGTGAGGACATTGTAAGACAAGGTTTGTTTATTTTGGACAGTATTCATGATGCCCAATGGATGGAGGGGGCTAAAGGGTACAATGACTTAGAAGCTGATAGGGGAACAGTGATATCTATATGGCGGAATACTGTGCAGCTATAAAAGTAATGTGTGCTGTGCAAAACAAGCCAGAAACTAGAGAACAAATATGCTATATTCTCTTTCAGAAAATATTTATAAGAAAATTGGAGACCAGATTGTAAACTCTTATAGCAGCCATACCTAGTCAGAAGTTGTAAGTGTATTTCTAGATTCTTAGACACAGCTATATGTATATAAGCTGGTGTTTTCCTGGAACTTTGAGTACTTCTGTGACACCTAAAATTCAGAGCTGGATTTCTACAGCTCTGAAAGTCTGCATTGCTACATATAATAACTGTTAAAGAAACTGAGAAAGAGATCAGGCTTCAATTGCAGATAAAAATGAAGCCAATCTGGTTGGGACTAAGGTAAGTCAGAATACAGGACAAAACGTGGTAGTGTATGCAATCTAGAGCTTCACCTACTATATGAGACCAAAGGCAGAGAGGTTTACTGTGTCTAGAACCTAAATTTTCTATAATACATAATCTAAATCAACCTGTCTGGCTTGGTCATTTAAACGAGCCAAACACATGAAGCCCAGAATGCGAATGAGGCCTTTTAATTCCTTATAGCTTAATATAACACCTAGAGACATCCCAGATTATGGTTGGCTGATAATTAAAAGGTATAGGTAGAGTCCCTTGAGGGACTGGAGAAAAAATTTGGAAATATTAAATTTTACCATCTGGAAAATGCCTGGTGCCCTTTCAAACATTAGGCACTCCTCCCAAAATAGGCCAAGTCCTTGATTTTGAGGCTTGCCTTTATAAGACTTATTTCTGAAGGGAGAAGCTAAAACTACCCATAATTATGCTTAAAAGTTGGTTCCAGGAAACCTCTTCTTGGCTCAGATGTGGCCTCTCTCTCTCTCTAAGCCCAAGTCTGCAAGAAAAATTATTACCCTCTCCCACTACATGGCACAAAACATCCAGGGGTATGTTTCCCTGGCAAGGGGAGACATGACTCCCAGGGTTGAACCTGGCCCTGGCACTGTGGAACTGACAATGCCTTCCTGACCAAATGGGGGAAAAGAAATGTAATGAAATAAGTGTCAGTGGCTAAGAGCATCCAAATGGAGTTGAGAGGCTATTCTGGAGGCTACTCTTATGCAAGCTGCAGCTAGATATTGCTAATTGCCATGGTTTGCCAACCCCCAACCAACATGATTCCTGTGAACCCTAAAGAACACCTTGGGCTCTGAGAATCTACAAAAGTTTCATGTTCTAAGTTTGCTTTCCTGAAACCTATAACCTCCAGAAGATGCCTAGGCCAGATAAGTCCTGAAACCTAGAGGGACCAGTCTCTCCAAGAATATCAGCTAATTCCATCCCCCTATTCTATATTGTTGACACCTCTTTTCAACATGAAAAGGTTAGAATGGACATAGCCCAAGAGACCCCTATAGATTGAGAATAGGATCAAAGGAGAAGAAGTTATAACAGAGAAGATAGGATTTAACAAACAACTATGACTGCAAAATCCCTAAATACTTCATTTAGCTCCAGTGTTTTGGCACAGCTAGAAGGAAAAACCTGAAAATGTGGAATGGTGACCCATACTAAACTTTGAAATCTGTTCTGTAACTACTTATTAAAATCTACTTTGAAAATTTTTGCTTTTTTCTTGGTATAAGTGCTATATTTCACAATAAAAAACGTTTTAAAAAATGGCATTGGAGTGGAGGCATGAATGGAAAGAGTGAGCTTCACAGATATCTAGGGAGAGAATGTTCCAGATGCAAAGGCCTGGGGCGCCATCCCTGGAGGATGTGTGCTCCCTAGTTTCGGTGGGGGCCAACCAAGCAGGGGAAAAGCAGCCTGAGGTGAGGTCAGAGAGGTGGAGGGTCAGGCCATTAGGCCTTGTAAGCCGCAGTAAAGCTGTGCTCAGAAACATGTCCCTGAACCAGCAGGAAGTGATAAATTACATCCAGCGTACGGGCGTGGTAAGTCAGGGAACTATGTCATTCGTTTCAGAAAAATTTCCAGCAAAACAGTCAAATTTATTTGAAGTGTGGGCTCTTAAAGAGGTAAACCTAAGTTCTTTGAAAATTGTTTTATGGCTGGAACACTTCATTTCCCTATAATATGGGATCAGTGAGGTGCTTGTGTTTCCTGTGTGTGCGTGTGTGTGTGTGTGTGTGTGTGTGTGTGGCATGAGACTGGTGAGGGGGACAGGTCGGTGCTGGTACCTGAAGATATTTAAAAGACAAAAGATAATGCGGCTCTTCATGAAATACTAGAGCAGGGCCGGACTGGGGAGGCCTGTGACTCTGAGGGAGAGTTTTGTACGGGAAGAATCCTCTGAATGGTGGTACCTGATGAAGTTCCTTTTGCGTCCTTGTCTGGTTCATTTCGTTCTCTTCAAACTCTCTGTTGGGACTCTGGAGAAGACGTTTTCTGGAGATGCAGGAACTTGGAATTCTTTCCCGCCCCTGGCTCACAGGTTTCCCTCTGCACAAGCAGCCCCCTGTGTCCGAGCAGGCTGAAGGCTGCCAGGCCTTCCCTCAGCAGCGCAGGCCGGCGCTTGTGCAGGGGCAACACGTGGCCTGACAGGATCCAGGGACCCCCCTCCCATGGCTATTTTTTCAGGCAGGAGGTAGATGAAAGGGGCTGCTTTGGGGAAGGAAGAGAGCAGTTCTGCCTGAGCCTGTCTAAGGCTGTGCACCCTGAGGTCCAGGTGGCTTCCCCAGAGTCCCGGCGACGGGTACGATATGGCTTCCTGTGTTTCAAACAAGCTGCATTTTTGTTGCTCGGATCACACACGCTCAATTCCAAACCCTTGTCAGTCATGCCATTTTAGGTGCTGCTTTTCAGAGTTCAGGTTTTCATCTCTTTATTTTCTCACAGCGGCTCTGGCTTCTAGCTTCTTTAAACAACCTGTTGGGGAGGGTTTCTGACATTTCAAGGCCTTTCATTTCAAGTGGTCTGGCCTCGGGGTGCTACAGAGGGCACCAGATTTGCTCTCCAAAGTTGTCATGTTGGCTTGTCAGTGCAAGGGGGTTAATTTCTGGCACTTCCCAAGTCTGTAACCAGATTCTTTGCTTGGAGGCCATATCTCTCCTTCCTGTGGGACCCGTCACTGGGGTGGGAGCAAGGGGTGTGTGGGAAGTTTGGGGCATTATCTCGGGGTTCGGGGTAGAGGCTCAGAGAGAGGGAACACATGATTGATTAGTGATGTCTGCTGTGGTTTTGGTGCCTTGAAGGAGTAAAGTTGTTATGAGCAGAGGCACAGCCCCAAAGAGTTCACCAATCCAAGAGCTAGACAAAGAAAAGGAGCCACGGGACAGGACAAACAGCTGCAAGGACCAGGGAAGGCAGTGGAGGGCCTTTTAAAGGAGCAAGAGATTTTTCAGGTAGAAAGTAGAGGCTGTCCTTGGTGCAGTCTTGGTGCCACCTTGTGGGGGCAAGATAATGACAAGGGCCTGCCTGCAAAACACCAAAAAGAAAAGGCTAGCCTCTTGGTGCACCCCAAAATTGCCAATCCCTGTTGTTGTTTCTTGCATAACAGAAAATACAAACCACCTAAACAGGACTTTCAGACAAGTAGGGTCCTGAACTCGTGGAGGAGGGGTGGGTGTGGGTAAGCCCCAGAGCTGCAGAGCATCAGGCTTGGGAGATCTGAAAGCCAGAATTGGGGGCAAACTGGGGGCAGGACAGAGAGGCCCACAAAAGCCTGGTCAGAAAGTGAAACTGGGTGTGAGGTGACAGCCTGAGTGAGGAGTTCAGGGGGACCAGTTATTAGCATCCCTGGAAGCCCTGAACAGAGCCACACCGCTCTGATGGGAGGCTGGCATCTGCCCATGTGTGGAAGGACTCCAAGTGGTTCAGATCTGCATTGTCCAATATGGTAGCCACCAGCCACATGCAGCTATTGAGTACTTGCAATAGAAGAACTGAATTTATTTTTAAATGGCTTTATTCATACTTATGCAATCCATCCAAAGTATACAATCAATGGCTGTTGGTATAATCACAGTTATGCATTCATCACCACAATCAATTTGAGAGCATTCTCACTGCTCCAAAAAAGAAAAACCCTGTGCTCCTTATATCCCCCTATTATTTACACTTAGCATTGGTATAGTATCTTTGTTACAACTGATGGAAGAATATTACAAAATTACTGTTAACTATAGTCCATAGTTTGCACCGGTTATATTTTTCCCATATACCATCTATTGTTAACACCTTGTAATAATGACATACATTTGTTCTAGTACATGTAAGAATGTTCTTATATTTGTACAATTAACCACAATCATTGTCCACAACCGGATTCGCTATATTATACGGTCCCATGTCTTATCTTCTAATTTTCTTTCTAGTGACATGCACGACCTTAAACTTCCCCTTAGAATCATAGTCACACTCATAGCTCAGTGCTGTTAATTACACTTACAGTAATGTGCTACCACCACTTCTATCCATTTCTAAGCATTTACAATCAACCTTATTAAAAATTCCGTGAAAATTAAGCATCAGCTCCCCATTCTCTACCATCATTCTTAACCCCTGGTAATCTATACTCTAGATTTTAACTGCAAGAGTTTGCTCATTATAATTAGTTCATATTAGTGAGCTCATACAATATTTGTTATTTTTGTGTCTGGCTTATTCACTCAACATAATATCCTCAAAGTTCATCCATGTCATTGCATACATCAGGACATCATTTCTCTTACAGCTGAATAATATTCCATTGTATATATATATATATATATATACACCACATTTTATTTATTCATCCATCACTTGGGTTGCTTCCATCTTTTGGCAATTGTGAATAATGCCGCTATGAACATCAGTGTGCAAATGTCGGTTTGCATCGCTGCTTTCAGTTCTTCCGAGTATATACCCAGTAGCAGGTTGCCAGATCATATGGCAATTCTATGTTTAGCTTCCTTGAGGAACTGCCGAACTGTCTTTTACAGTGGCTGCACCATTCTATATTCCCAGCAGTGAATAAGTGTTCTTATTTCTCCACATCCTCTTAACTGCTGGTAGTTTTATGGGACTTTTTTGTGATGGCCATTCTAGTAGATTTGAAATGATATTTCATTGTGGTTTTGGTTTCACTTCCCTAATAACCAGTGATATTGAGCATCTTTTCATGTACTTTTTAGCCATTTCTATTAACTCTTTGGAAAAGTGTCTATTAAAGTCTTTTGACCATTTTCAAATTGGGTTGTTTGCACTTTTATTGTGAAGTGTAGGATTTCTTTATATATTCTAGATAACTAACTGTTGTTGGATATTTGGTTTCCAAATATTTTCTCCCATTGAGTGGGCTGCCTTTTTCACTTTCTTGACAGTCCTTTGAAGCACAAAAGTATTTAATTTTGGGGTGATCCCATTTATCTATTTCTTCTTTCAATGCTCATGCTTTGGGTGTAGTCTGAAAAACCACCTCCTACCATAAGATCTTGAAGATGATACTTTCCTACATTTTCTTCTGGGAGTTTTATTTTCCTGTCTCTTATATTTAGGTCTTTGATCCATTTTGAATTAATCTTTGTGTAAGATGTGAGATAATGGTTCTCTTTCATTCTTTTGGATGTGGATATCCAGTTGTCCCAGCACCATCTGTTGAAGAGACTGTTCTGTCCCAGTTGAGTGGATTTGGCAGCCTTGTCAAAAATCAATTGACTATCGGTGTAAAGGTCTGTTTCTGAACTCTCGATTCGATTCCCTTGATCAATATGTCTATCTTTATGCCAGTACCATGCTATTTGACCTCTGTAGCTTTGTAATATGCTTTAAAGTCAAGCAATATGAGTCTTCCAATTTCATTCTTCTTTCTCAAGATGTTCTTGGCTATTCAGGTCTGTGCTGGTTTGAAACTGTTATGTACCCCAGAAAATCCACGTTCTTCTAATCCTAATCCAATTTTATGGGGGCAGACCTATTGTTTGGGTGGGACCTTTTTATTAGGTTGTTTACATGGAGGTGCAACCCACCCAATTCGGGGGAGATCTTTTGATGTGATGCCACACATTCAAGGTGGGTCTTAATTAGCCTACTGGAGTCTTTTAAGAGGAGAACATTTTGGAGAACGCTCAGAGCAGAAGTTTGGAGATGCAGAAGGAAATGCCCCAGGATTTTCCAGAAGCTAAGAGCTGTTTGAAACCAGAAGCAAGAGAGAAGGACAGCAGACATGACTATGAGCCTTCCCAGGTGATAAAAAGACCCTAGACATGATCAGCTTTTTTTTTTGAGAGAAGGTATGCTCTTGTTGGTGCTTTAATTTGAGCATTTTTAGGGCCTTAGAACTGTATATTTGTGACCTAATAACTCCCCGTTACAAAAGCCAATCCATTTCTGGTATGTTGCATTCTGACAGCTTTAGCAAACCAAAAGAAAGGGCCAACATACCCTTCCGAATATATTTACTGAGGGGCTTTTCCATTTCTGCAAAGTAGGCTGTTGGAATTTTGATTGATATTGCATTGAATCTGTAAATCAATTTGGGTAGAACTGACATCTTAACTGTACTTGGTCTTCCAATCTATGAACGTGGAATGCCCTTCCATTTATTTAAGTCTTCTTTGATTTCTTTTAGCAATGTTTCATAGTTTTCTGTGTATAGGTCCTTTGCATCCTAGGTTAAATTTATTCAAGATATTTGATTCTTTTAGTAACTATTGTGGATGGAATTTTGTTCTTAATTTCCTCCTCAAATTGCTCCTTCCTAGTGTATAGAAACCCTACTGATTTTTGCATGTTGCATTTGTATTCCGCCACCTTGCTGAACACATTTACTAGCTCTAATAGCTTTGCTGTAAGTTTTTTTTTTTTTTAACTTTCTAAACATAGAACCATGTCATCTGCAAATAGTGAAAGTATTACTTCTTCCTTTCCCATTTGGATGCCTCCTATCTTTTTCTTCTCTAATTGCTCTAGCTAGCACAGAGTGGAATAAAGTGATGACAGTGGGCATCCTTGTTTTGTTCCAAATTTTAGATGGAAAGCTTTCAGGCTTTCACCATTGAGTATGATGTTGGCTGTGATTTTTCATATATGCCCTTTATCATGTTGAGGAAGTTTCCTTCTATTCCTATATTTCATAAAGAAGGTATCCTGGACTTTGTCAAATGCCTCTTTTTTTTTTTTTTTTGCATGGGCAGGCACTGGGAATTGAACCCGGGTCCCTGGCATAGCAGGCGAGAACTCTGCCTGCTGAGCCACCATGGCCCAACCATCAAATACCTTTTCAATCAAAATGATCATGTGGTTTTTTCCCTTCGATGTGTTAGTGTGATGTGTTACATTAATTGAATTACTTGTGTTGAACCACCCTTGGATACCTAGAATAAAACCCACTTGATCATGATGTATAATTCTCTTAGTGCCCTGCTGGATTCAATTTGCTTATTTTGTTGAGGATTTTTGCACCTATATTCATTAGAGAGACTGGTCTGTAATTTTCTTTTCTTGTAGTATCGTTACCTGGTTTTTGTATTAGGGTGATGTTAGCTTCATTAGAATAAGTAAGGTAGTGGGAGGAACTGAATTGTAAATTAAAATTTTAATTGATTTAAATTTAAAAACAGGCACTCGATTCAGTTATTGGAAAAAATTTAATAGTATTGGAAGAATACTTGGATATGTGGAATCTATTTTTTCAACTGTGATTTTATGAAATCTATATACAGAGCTAGTATTTCTCTTGAGAATTTAAGATCTAAATTGACATGTCTTACATATAAAATACACACTGGGTTTCAAAGATTGGCACAAAAAAAGCATTAAAATTCCTAATAATTTTTATGTTGAGTAGATTTTGAAATGATATTATTTTGGATATATTGGGCTAAATAAAATATATTATTAAATGAATTTCCCCTGTTTCCTTTTCCTTTTTTAGTGTGGCTATTAGAAAATTTAATAGGATTACATATGTAGCTTGTGTTCTATTTCTACTGGACGACACTGATCCAGACATTTGTTCATGTCCCCTGTCTAAAGTGCTAGGAGGTGCCAATGGAAGATATTTATAAAGTGAAAAATGTAGCTATGCATTCTGGTTTACCTTGACTTTAGGATGAGTCCTTTCCAGTTCAGCTGCTGCTGAGTCGTTCCTCATTTACCATCTTCTGTAGGCAAGGACACTTTCCACTATGGACCCTAGTCTTCATACCATCATTAAAATCAAAGATCAATGTTTTCTTGCAGCGTCTTCTCTTTTAAAAATCCCTTTTAAGTTCTCACTGTGGTGAAAATAGGTTTGAGGAGGAGTTGGAGCAGTGAGAGACAGGAAACCATTTACTCCCCTGCAAAGGAGAGGGATTAGTTGCAGTCTGCTGCTTTTGGTGTTTTGTCTTTGTCCTGTTAGAGCCTGAATGACAAATGGATTTCAACTTGAATCGCAGCTCAGAACCTGTAGATGTAGCAGCCTGGAGCCCTGTAGGGATGAGGAGTTTCCAAAGCTGCATCCAGACTGTGTGGAAAGAGGCTCTGATCGATCAGCCGTGACTGTGATGGGCTTGGAAGGTAACCGTGAGGAAGCTGTCGTCACTGGATGATTTGTCTCTACTTAGAAACCCGATGTGTTCTAAGATGTTGGCCACTTTGAAGGAGTAGGGATGAGACTTGTATTGAGCCAGAAGATAGAGGAAACACTGGCCATTTCCCTGAGCCAGAGTCCTAACAGAGGAAATGTGACGAGAGCTTTACAGATTGTGCGGAATTTTAGTTACTATTTATGTTAGTAAAGCCTCAATACCTCCTTTACTCACCCAGGAGAGGTGAGCTTGGCTGTGGTCTGGGGCCAATTTACTGGCAGCGTAGGACACAGTTGAAGCTGTAAACCCAAGGAGCGTCTAGGGGAAGAGAAAAGGGGAAGCATTTTTCTCTTTTCTCTCCTCCCCTTCCTATCCTTCCCTTAAAAGCAGGTTCTGTAGATTAAAGAACATCCCCTACTTCCTGGTGCCACATTTCCAATTATGGCTGTGTTCAGAAAGCAGCGTGATATGGTGGTTATGGGCATGGACGTGGAGCCAGAGCATCGAGAAGGTTCGTGTTCCAGCTCTGCCACTTAGTAGCACTTCGTTCTTAGGCAACTTATGTAAGCTTTCTGTGCCTCAATTTTCTCATCTGTAAAATAGAGCTACTAGGAGCCTCCATTTCAGAGGACTGCTGTGATCAATAATGAACTGATTGACATAAGTGTTTAGAGTAGTACCTAGCTCATAATAAGTGCTGTGCTTGTGTTGGATGGTGTTATTATTTGCTAACTTGTGTTATTAGTTATCTGCTGCTGCATAACAAATCACCCCCCAAATCTTAGTGGCTTAAGACA
>PVIY010003806.1:27564-109216 GCA_004026745.1 Myrmecophaga tridactyla
CCCAAATCTTAGTGGCTTAAGACAGCAGTAATTGTTCATTCTTTCTGTGGGTCAGGAATTTGGGAGTGGTTTGAAGAAAATGTAAGGAATATCTTATATATCTTGTAATGGGAGGCAATTTCCAAGACCTTACACCGAAAGCATGAGCTTCGTAAAAAAAACAAAGTAGATAAATGGGAACTCCTTAAAATTAAATGCTTTTGTGCATCAAAGAACTTTGTCAGGCAGATAAAAAAAAAAAAAAAGGCAGCCTAAACAGTGGGAGACAATATTTGAAAACCACGTATCAGATAAGGGTTTAGTATCCAGAATATATAAAGAGATTTTCAACTCAGCAACAAAAAGAGAAACTACCTGTTCTAGTTTGCTAGCTGCCAGAATGCAATATACCAGAAATAGAATGGCTTTTAAAAAGGGGAATTTAATAAGTTGCTAGTTTACGCTTCTAAGGCTGAGAAAATGTCCCAATTAAAACAAGTCTATAGAAATGTCCAATCTAAGGCATCCAGGGAAAGATACCTTGGTTCAAAAAGGCCGATGAAGTTCAGGGTCTCTCTCTCAAGTGAGAAGGCACATGGTGAACACAGTCACTTTCCCTTTCATCTGTAAGGGCACATGACGAACATGGCATCATCTGCTAGCTTCTTTCCTGGCTTCTGGTTTCATGAAGCTCCCTGGGAGACATTTTCCTTCTTCATCTCCAAAGGTCACTGGCTCGTGGACTCTCTGGCACATGAAAAGATGCTCAACTTCACTGGCTATCAGGGAAATGCAAATCAAAACTGCAATGACATATCATCTGACACCCACTAGAATGGCCACTATAAAAAACAAAAACAAAACAGAAAATGACAAGTGCTGGAGAGGATGTGGAGAAAAAGGCATTTATCAACCATTGGTGGGAATGCAGAGTGGTGCAATCGCTCTGGAAAGCAGTTGGATGTTTCCTCAGGAAGCTAAGTATAGAATTGCCATATGATCTAGCAATCCCACTACTAGGTATGGGAGCATGGTGCTGCAGCATGCTCTGCTCTCTTTCTGAAGCTCCCACATTCTCCAAAATGTTTCCTCTTTTATAGGACTTCAGAAACTAATCAAGACCCACCCAAATGGATGGAGACCTGTTGTCACCTAATCCAGTTTAACAACCACTCTTGATTAAATCACATCTCCAGGGAGATGCTCTGATTACAGTTTCAAGCATACAATATTGAATAGGGATTATTCTGCCTTTATGAAATGGGATTTAGATTAAAACATGGCTTTTCTAGGGGACATACATCCTTTCAAACCAGCACATTACCCAATTAAAAATGGGTAAAAGTCATGAACAGATACTTCTCAGAGGAGGAAATACAAATTACTAAAAGGCACATGAAAAGATGCTCAACTTCACTGGCTATCAGGGAAATGCAAATCAAAACTGCAATGACATATCATCTGACACCCACTAGAATGGCCACTATAAAAAACAAAAACAAAACAGAAAATGACAAGTGCTGGAGAGGATGTGGAGAAAAAGGCATTTATCAACCATTGGTGGGAATGAAGAGTGGTGCAATCGCTCTGGAAAGCAGTGGGATGTTTCCTCAGGAAGCTAAGTATAGAATTGCCATATGATCTAGCAATCCCACTACTAGGTATGTATTCAGAGGAAACTGAAGGCACAGACACAAAGAAACATTTGCACACCAATGTTTATACAGCATTATTTATGATTGCCAAGAGATGGAAACAACCCAAATGTCCATCAACAGACAAGTGACTAAACAGTTGTGGTATATAGATACGATGGAATACTGTGCAGCGGTCAGACAGAATAAAGTCATGAAGCATGTAACACTGTGGATGAACCTTGAGGACATTATGCTGAGTGAAATTAACTGGAAACAAAAGGACGAACACTGTATGGTCTTACTAATATGAACTAAACATTAATAAGTGAACTTTGAGAGTTGATGTTAAGAACACAAGTTATCAGGAGATAGAAATAGGGTAGAGATTGGGTATTTATTGCTGAAGGAATACAGATTGTGTAACAGGACTGATTGTAAAAATTATGAATGGATAGCACAATACTACCTGATTGTAGTACAATAATATAAGTAAACTGAACGAAGCTAAATATGAGTATGATTGAGGGAAAAGGGTGGAGGGCACATATAAAACCAGAAGGGAAGATAGAGGATAAAAACTGAGACAGTATAACTTAGGAATGCCTAGAGTGAACAATGATGGTGATTAAATGTTCAAATAAAAAACATTTTTGCATAGATTCTTTGTATAGATTCTTTGTGGAAGAAAAGGAAATGTCTTCATATAGATTATGGTGGCGATGTCATACCTATATACTTAGGTTGGATTGTATAATGTGTGAATAAAGCTGTTTAAAGATGAACAGAGAGAAACAAGGGCTAGAGAAGGCGGAAAAAGAGAGGTACCTATTCGCTGTCAGTAGGGAAACTGAGAGGTGCAGCCCCTTGGAGGGCAGTGTGGTGGTTCCACAGGAGGCTAGGATAGGTTTGCCATATGATCCTGAAATCCTGTTGCTCAGTATATACCTGGAGGAACTGAATGTGGGGACACAAATGGACATTTGCACACTGGTGTTTATGGCAGCAGTGCTCGGGATTCACAATGTATGGAGGTGGCCTGAGGATACAGTGAGTGAGGAATGAAAGGGGGAACAATGGGATATACATACAACGGACTAGTGAGTGGCCACAAGGAAGAATGAAGTTGTCAGGCTTGCAACTAGTGAATGAACTTTAAGGACTGTATGTTGAATGTAATGTCAGAAACAAAAAGACAAATATTATCATGCCTTAGTCATATGGACTAACTACACTATAAAAACAAACTGAAGTCGAGAGCATGGGTTATGAGGTTGGGGGCTATTGTAAAGGGTCCTAGATTGTAAGCTCTTATGCAGTCACATATAGCCAGGAGTTGTAACTGTTATCTTTAAATTCTGAGATACTGAACTGTTTGTTTATAACCTGGTCATTCCCAGAAACTTTGGGTATTTAGATGACACCTGAGACTCAGAGTTAGAACTCTGAAGCTATGAAAGTCAGTAGTAACCCATATAGGAACTGTTTCGAAAGTTGAAAAAAGGATAAGACTTCTACTAGAGATATGAAGGAAGCTGATCTGGATAAGACTAAGGCAGATTAGAATACAGGCTGATATTGTCCATATTTTAAAACTTCAACTTATGTGTGAGAATAAAGAGAGAAATGTTTATTTAGTGCAAAATTTATATTTTTGGGTAGTGCATTATCTAATTTAACTTGTATGGTCAGTTTAGTTGAATGCCATAAGTGCATGGAATCTTGAAAAGGGCGTGGGATTTTGTTTGTTTATCCAGGTTAGTGTGATGCCCCGATATATCCCAGAGTAGTTTGGGCAATGAATAAGAAGTATTTGAAAAGTCCCCTCGGCAGGGACTGAGGAGGAAGGAGAAAATATTCAACTTCCCCATATGGAGAATTTCTAATATTCTTTGAAGCAGTGGAGACAACCAAATCACTAGGCTGAGCCCTCGATTTTAGGGTTTGCCCCTATGAAACTTATTCCTGCAAAGGATAGGCTAAGCCTGCTTAAAATTAGGCCTGAGAGTCACACCCAGTGAACCTCTTTTGTTGCTCAGATGTGGCCTCTCTCTCTAAGCCAACTCGGCAGATGAACTCACTGCCCTCCTCACTATGTGGGACGTGACTCCCAGGGTGTAAATCTCTCTGGCAACATGGAACAGAATCCCCGAGATGAGCCAAGGCCTGCCATCATGGGATTGAGAAAACCTTCTTGAGCAAAGGGGGGAAGATAGAAATGAGACAAAGTTTCAGTGGCTAAGAGATTTCGAATAGAGTTGAGAAGTTATCCTGGAGGTTAGTCTTATACATTATGTAGATATCCCTTTTTAATTTATGCTGTATTGGAGTGAAACTGTTGAGATGTGTTCCAGTAGTCTTGATTCTTGTAGATGACTGTATAAAGATATAACTTTTACAACGTTGGTGAAAACCTTGTGTCTGCTGCTTCCCAGGGGATGGACAGATGTGTAAAAAATATGGATAAACAAGTAAATATATAATGGGGAGTGGGATAAGGGATAAAATTAATTGGGTAGTTGGAAATACTAGGGGTCAATCAGAGGGATGGATAAAGGGTATGGTATGTATGAGATTTTTTCATTTTTCTTTTTATTTCTTTTTCTGGAATGATGTAAATGTTCTAAAAATGAACATGGTAATGAATACACAACTATGTGATGATATTGTGAGCCACTGATTGTACACCATATATGGAATGTATGTGTATGAAGATGTGTCAATAAAAGTGTTTTTAAAAAAAGAAGAAAAAAGGTTGCTGCAGCTGCCAATTTGAGAAGAGTCTGAAAGGCAAAGGTAGAGCACTTTTTAACTGCCTGGTGTTTTCCAGGAGCCTGTCAATTGTGTTACATATGTTTTTTCCCTTAATCATCACAGCAGGCCTGTGAGCTGAATATTATAATCCCAATTTTACAGATAAGGAAGCTAACCCAGAGTTGGTAGGTTATCTTTCAACAGAGCTAGGATTTCAAACAGTCTGACTCCATGGACGCCAATTTCTCAGGATGTCAGCTACCTGTTGGCATGTTATTTGAGGAACCATAATTCCCTTATCTCTTGAATAAGATGGGGAAATCTAACAGGCTGAGAGATAATCACAAGTCAGACAAAGGACTTAGGGTAGGAGAAGCATGATCTCAGCTAGTGCCAGATCTGGTACAAGGTTTGGATGGTTTTATGGACTCGAAGGATATAGGCTTGTGGGGAATCCGTGTGACTTGCTTAGGCTCTCCGGATAAGCAGAACCTCTGACGTTGGTGTTCCCTAGGTCCCAGAGAGTTCCATACAATAGGAGCAGGCCCACCTGCTTGGGATGGACTAACTTTTCAGCAGTAGAATATGTGAAGTAAATATATCAGCATGAATGGAGTTTAAAAGCATGATATATGAAAGGAATAAACAACATTGCAGTGCAAGATAATTTAGTATAACATTTGTGTAAATTAAAATAATATAAAACGGTACCATCTATTGTTCCTGGATGTGTGTGTGTTTGTGTATATATACATCTCTAAGTATAAAAATGGACAAAAGGTGATACACAGCACATTTACGGCAGTAAATGCCCTAGGAGGAGATTGGGGGCAGGGATCAAAAGGGATTTTGACTTTATTTGTAATGTTTTATTTTGGTGGTTTTTTAATGAGAGAAGCGTGAAGCAAATATAACAAAATGTTAACTATTGTTAATCTGGAAGCAATACAGGTGATTGTTTTCTTTGTGTTTGTACTTTTTAGAATTAAAAAAGTGTGGCAGTGATGCTAACTATATGCAGTGGGGAAAGAATCGATTTTTCAACAAATGGTGTTGGGAAAACTGGCTACCCACATACAGAAGGATGACGTTAGACCCCTACCTCACACCACATACAAAAAGAAACTCAAAAGGGATAAAGACATTAAATATAAGCACTAAAACAATAAAACTCTTGGGAGAGTACATGGGGACAAGTGTTTATGACCTGTGGATTTGCAATGGATTCTTAGATATGACACCAAAAGCACAATCAACAAAAGAAGCCTTACATTTGATTTCATCAAAGTTAAAAATTTCTGTGCATCTAAGGAAATTATCAAGAAAGTGAAAAGATGATCTGTGGAATGGGAGAAGATAGTTTCAAACTGGGTATTGTAAAAATAAAATAAATAAAAATTTTTTGAAACAGACAAACAATTTTGTATAAAAAAAGAAAGTGCGTTGGAAGGGTGATTTAGAAAGGAGGAAAAAAATTCAAATAGAAAAACGTTTTAAAAGTAAAAGAAAAGAAAGACCCGAGGCCCAGGGTCCCTGGATCTCACTGCATGAGGATGGAGAAGGAAGCGCAGAGAAAGGCTGAAGGCAAGTTGCCCGGCCTCACCCCCACCATCCACAAGGCCCTGGCATGGTCTGGCATGGCCTTCTGAACCTGAAGATAATTCCAGTTGGGCTGCAGTGAAGGGGGTGGTGGAGGAGAAAAGGCCAAAGTGTTGTGGAAGCCGGAGAAGAAGAAGGAGCCGGAAAGGGGGTACCTAGGAGCTCAGGCAAGGAGGATTTGAGCCAGCGAGACAGTCCCATCTATAAAAGTCATAAATAGCAAAAATGTGTGTTTCTTCCCTCCTCCAAGGGCTAAGGGGGCGACAAAGGCCTCTGGCAGAAAGGTTTGAAATAAAAGACAGTGGTGTTTCTTATATTTATGGTCCGTTTTTCTTCCTTTAAACATAGTACTTGGTTAATATACAAAAGATAGGAAATTAAAATCACCCCAAATCCCATCATTCAAGGTTACTCCTATTCACAAGTTAGTCAACAATTGATTCAGACCTGTTTTCAGTTGCTTAAAAAAATGGAATCATAGATTTTTACAATTTTGTGACTTGCCCTTTTCGTTTAGCACCATATCACGAGCATCTTTCTATGTCATAGACTTCTTCCAAATATTCTTGACAGCTGTCCAGTATTTTATCATGTCAGTGTTCATAGTTTATATAATCACAGTTTGTTGGATAGTTATATTAAATTGAACCATATAAAATTGCTGTTTTTTAGGTCAAAACTGATCTAACATCGACAGTTACATATGGTTTGACCAAATATGTTTTCCAGTTTTCTGAACAACTGTTCGTCCTTGAATGTAAGTCCTTTCACCCAGCTCTGATTAGTTCCTTAGATAAATACCTGGAAATGAAATTGTTGAACTGACTTTCAAAATTTAATTTAAAGATAGGGATCTGACAGGGCTGTAACCGGGTGAGGCAAATGAGGCGAGTCGTGTAACCACAAGGCCAAATTCAGTCATAGTCTGAAACTTTACTATTCTGTTTATTATCGACTTTTGCATTAATTTTGGTTTCTAAAATTTTTCATTAAAATATTGTCCTGATCATTGAGAATTTTGGTACCTCTTTGCATTTTGCATCTGAGATGAGTGCCTCACTTGCCTCACCCTAGTCCCAGCTCCGAATAAAAATGGTTGTTATGATGAGTAAATGCTTGTAAATCTCTTAGAACAACGCACATAGTAAATGTGTGCAATAAGTGTTATATACATATTTCCACTCGAAAAAGTTTGTTTTCTAATGTGTAAAAGGCACTAAGTCCAAAGCTTGGATACAAGGGTGAATAAGACCCAGTGTCTGACTTCAGGTTGCTTGGCTTATAAGGGATTTGAATAACTTTGGGGCTGGCTTGTGGGTGCCATAATAGGGCATATGCTGAGTGCAGTGAAGCCCTTGTCAGTTTCACTGGGGTGATAACTTGAGCTGAACTTTTAAAGGTGAATATTTGCTGGTCAGATACACAGAGAAAGGAGCATTAGACCACACTGATGACAGGAGACCCCATTCACACTCCCAGAGGTGCCACCTTCCCTGAGTAATGGAAATAGTGACCTTAATGCCTAACATGCATTTATTATTCTCCTTATTTTTGCCAGTACCTAGCACAGTTCCTGCCCCTAGTAAGTGTGCACTGATCATTGGTTGACTGGCTGAGGCTCATGGAGGTTGAGTAGCTTGTCCAATGTCCCACAGCTGGTGGGTGGAAGGTAAAGCCAGATTCAAACCCAGAGGCCAACTCCAGAGGCTCTTAATCTCCAGGCTGAACAGCTTCCAGGCTCTCATTGGTTCCTTAAGAAGCATTGCTCTCCCTTCTCCTCTTGGGGCAGAAGCTGAGGATACAGCCCTTGGGGAACCCCCTACTCTTTGCTGCAATTAAAGGCTGCCGTTGATAGTTGCAACTCTTAGGAAAAGACAGTGGCAGCAGGTCTATTTCAGGAGAAAAGCGTCAGCTTTTATCATGACTGATAAAAAAGCTGGGTCTTGGCCCCCTGCCTGTGCCACACCCCAAGTCCCAGGGCAGCTGCCCTACAGATTGCTTTTTCCTTAATGGTTCATTGCAAACCCAGTGGACGAGGTTAGCATTTGTACTTGACCTCCACAGTGTTTGGTATGTGGTGAATTCTCAGTGACTCTGGAATGATTGAATCTACAGGGACTGTCAGTATCTCCATTTTATAGGAGTAGAAATTGAGGCTTAAAAAATGAGTAGCTTTATGTGTCAGCCAGTCAGTCCCAGTGATGGGATTTAAAGCAGGCATCTGGGCTCCCAAACACAGTCAAATAAGGAGGAGGGGAAATCCAATTCAGCTCCAGACGTTTTTACATTTGTGGGGTTGCACTCAAAGCCAACGATAGAACTCTGGAATGAAAAGGAAACTAGGAAGACAGGAAAAGAGGGGCAATTGGACCTGGAGTAGTGAACCCCAGCCTTCTATTTGTCTGTCATCCCCCTTTCCAAATGCTCCATGAGCTCTGGCGGAGGAGATTCCTCTCTTTTGTTGCCAGCAGGCTGTAGTTACATCCCTGTGTAGTCATGACAGCAGCCCAGCTCGGATGTTCTCATGTGACCCTAGGGAGAAGGGGCTTGCTCAACAACACTGACATCACTCTCTCTTCCCCACCAAGACACAAGGCATGTAGCACTTCTGATACCTGATATGTCATTGGCCTGGGGAGCCCAATACAGACCCCCACTTATTCCAGACACGGTCCTCTGCCCACAGGCAGAGGATTCTGGGTAGGAGCCTGAGCCTATCCCCAGCGCCCAACTAAACCCCCAGCGTCTGTAATGGTCATTAGAGAAATGATGTTCCTTCTGAAATTGCTTCCTGCCAGCAAGTAGTTGCATATACAGAGCACTTCAAAGACCAAGTGTTAGGATTATTCATTTTCATAAATTACATGGCAGACATTGCCCCAAAGGACCTCTGAGAGACGTCAGCATTTACAAAAAGTATGCCTGCACTAGTTGGGTTTTATTTCTTCTCATTTAATTTTGCTTTCTGTACTGACAATCATGCTACCTTGTGAGGTTTCATTCCCTCAGCTTGTCATCTGGGGCCACCCATATTGTCTTGAGAAGCAATTTCCCACGTATTTCTCTTGCAGACTGCTGCTCAGACACTCTGGTTTGGCTTTGGCGCACACAGGCCTGGAGTCAGCCAGGCTGAAGTTTGAATCCCCTATTTTCTTGGTCTTACCTTCTTTTTAGAGATATACTATTTATTAGAGAAAATTTATTTTATTTATCAGAGAAATTGTGGGTTTATAGATCAAAGATGCATAAAACACCACCCTACTATTAATACCTTGCCTTGATGTGGTACATTTATTAAAATTGATGAAGCACATTTTTGTAATTGTGCTACTGACTATCATCCGTGGTATAACCCAGGGTTCACTGTTTGTGTAGTGCGGTTACATGGGTTTTTAAAAAATTTTTTACTCTAGTAACTCACATACAACCTAAAATTTCCCCTAATAATCACATACAAATATATAATCGTTACACTCACATGTTGTGCTACCATCACCACCTTTCACTACCAAAACTTTTCATCATCCCAGTAGAAACTATACTCTTTAAGACTTAACTCCCTATTCCCTACTCCCTACCATGTCCCCTGGTAACCTATACTCTAGGTTCTGACTCTATGAGTTTGTTTATTGTAATTATTTCATATCAGTGAGATAATACAATATTTGTCCTTTTCCATTGGTTTATTTCACTCTAAATGTCTTTAAGGCTCATCAGTTGTTGTTGCATGTATCAGAACTTCATTCCTTTTTAAGGATGAATTATATTCCATTACATGTATATACCACATTTATCCATTCATTGTTATCCATTCATTGTTTGATGGACACTTGAGTTGTTTCCATCTTTTGGTGATTGTGAGCATCTTTTGGCAAGGCTGCTATGAGCTTCAGTGTGCAAATACCTGTTTGAGTCCCTGCTTTCAATTCTTTGGGGTATATACCTAGAAGTGAGGTTGGGGGAGCATGATGTCATTCTATATTTAACTGTCTGATGAACCACCAAACTGTCTTACACAGCAGCTGCACCATTTTACATTCCCACTAGCAATCAATGAGTGTTCTTATTTCTTCACATCCTCTCCAGTACTTATCATTTTCTGCTTTTTAAAGTAGCCTTTCAAGTGAAGGTGAAATGGTATCTCATTGTGGTTTTGATTTACATTTCCCTAATGGCTAATGATGTTGAGCACCTTTTCATGGGCTTTTTGGTCATTTGTATATCTTCTTTAGATAAACATCTATTTAGGTCTTTTGCCATTTTAAAATTGATTTATTTGCCTTTTTGTTGTTGAGTTGAAGGATTTCTTTATATATTTTGGATATTAAACCCGTATTGGATATGTGGTTTCTGAGTGTTTTCTCCCATTGTGGAGGTTGTCATTTTACTTTCATGATAAAGTTCTTTTAGGCACAAAATTCTGAGGAGATTTCATTTACCTATTTTTTTTCTTTTGTTGCTATACTTTGAGTGTAAAGTCTAAGAAACCATTGCTTAACACAAGGCCTTGAAGATGCTTCTCTACATTTTTTACTAGGAGTTTTACAATCCTGGTCATTATATTTAGGTTTTTGATCCATTTTGAGTTGTTTCTGTATATGGTGTGAGGCAGGGGTCTACCTTCATTTTTTTTTGCAAATGGTGATCCAGCTTTCCTACCATCATTTGTTGAAGATACTGTTCTTTTCTAGTTGAGCGGTCTTTACCCCCCTTGTCAAAAATCAGTTGGCCATAAATATAAAGATTCTTTTCTGAGCTCTTAATTCAATTCCTTGTGCCAGTACCCTGCTGTTTTGATTACTGTGTCTTTGTAATAAGTTTTAATATTGGGAAGATCCTCCAACTTCATTCTTCTTTATCAAGATGACTATGGCTATTCGAGACCGCTTACCCTTCCATCTAAATTTGCTAATTGGATTTCCCATGTCTGCAAAGAAGGCTGTTGACATTTTGACTTGGATTGTGTTGAATCTGTGAATTGCTTTGGGTAGAATTGGTATCTTAACAGTATTTAGTTTTCTGATCCATGAATATGGAATGCCCTTCCATTTATTTAGGTCTACTTTGATTTCTTTTAGCAATGTTTTTTGTAGTTCTTGTGTACAAATCCTTCACTAGATTTATCCTAGATAATTGATTCTTTTAGCTGCTAATGTAACTGGAATTTTTTTCTTGATTTATTCTTCCAATTGTTCATTGCTAGCTGATAGAAACAGTACTGATTTTTGCATGTTGAATTTGTACCCTGTAACTTTGCTAACTTTAATAACAGTGGTGACAGTGGGCATCCTTAACTTGTTCCTGATACTTGTTTTGTTCCTTAACGGTGAAAGCTTTCAGTCTTTCACCGTTAAGTAGGATGTTAGCAGTGGGTTTTTCATATATGCCTTTTATCATTTTGAGGAAATTTCCTTCTTTTCTTAGCGTTTTTATCAAGAAAAGGTGCTGAATTTTATCAAATACCTTTTCTTTATTAATTGAGATGATCGTGTTTCCCCCTTCATTCTATTAATGTAGTTTATTACATTGATTGATTTTATGTTGAACCACCCTTAATATCTGGAATAACTCCCACTTGATCATGGTCTATGATTCTTTTTATGTGCTATTGAATTTGGTTTTCTAGTATTTTGTTGAGGATTTTTGTAACTGAAAAAAATTCCAGTTATAATAGCAGCTAAAAGAATCATATATCTAGGCATAAATAGCTATATTTATAAGAGATATTGATTTGTAGTTTTCTATTTTTGTGGTATCTTTATCTGGCTTTGGTTTGAAGATGATGTTGGCCTTGTAGAATGAGGTAAGGCACGTTCCCTCCTCTTCAATTTTTTTGGAAAAGTTTGAGAAGAATTTATGTTAATTCTCTTTGGAATGTTTGGTAAAATTACCCTGTGAATCCATCTGGTTCTGAGCTTTTCTTTATTGGGAGGTTTTTTATTCAATCTCTTTACTAGTAATTGGTTTTTGAGATTCTCTGTTTCTTCTTGGACAGCGCAAGTAATTTGTGTGTTTCTAGGAATTTGTTAATTTCATCTAGATTATCTAGTTTGTTGGCATGCAGTTATTCACAGTATCCTCATATAGTCCTTTTTATTTCAGTGAGGTTGCTATTAATGTTCCCCTTTTCATTTCTGATATTTGTTGTTTGTATCCTCTCTCTCTTTTTCTTCAACAGTGTGGCTAAAGGTTTGTCAGTGTTATTCATATTTTCAAAGAACCAGTTTTTGGCTTGTTGTTTCTCTCTATTGTTGTTTTATCTCTATTGCATTTGTCCCCCCTCTATCTGTGTTATATCCTTCCTTCTGCTCATTTTGTGTTTAGTTTGCTCTTCTCTTCCAGTTTTGAAGTTAGGTCTCTGATTTGAGACCTTTCTTCTTTTTTAATGTAAGCATTTACATACATAAATCTTCCTCTCAGCACTGACTTTGCTGTATCCCATAAGTTTTGGTATGCCATGTTTTCATTTTCATTCCCCTAAAGATATTTCTTACTTTTCCCTTGTGTTTTCTTCTTTGACCGATAGATTCTTTAAAAGTGTGTTGCTTAATTTCCATGTTTGTGAATTTTTCCTTTTTCTCTCTGTTATTGATTTCTAGGTTCATTCCAATGTGGTCAGAGAATATACATTGTATTATTTTAATATTTTTAAATTTATTGAGACTCATTTTGTGACCTAAGATATAGTCTATCCTGTCCAATGATCCATTTGCACTAGAGAGGAATGTGTATTTTTTGTTGGATATTGTGTTCTATATTTGCCTATTAGGGCAAGCTGGTTTAGAGTATCATTAGTCTTGTATTTCCTTGTTGATCTTCTGCCTAGATGTTCTATCCATTATTGAAAATGGTGTATTAAAGTCTCCTACTATAATGTAGAGCCATCTATTTCTCCCTTCAAATCTGTAAGTATTTGTTTCATATATTTTGGGGCTGTGCTATTAGGTGCATATATATTTATAATTGTTACATCTTCTTACTGAATTGATCCCTTTATCAGTATTTAATGACTGTCATTGTCCCTTGTAGCTGTTTTTTATTTAAGATCTATTTTATCAGATGATAGTATAACTATCCAAGCTCTCTTTTGGTTACTATTTGCATGGTAAACTTTTCCATCCTTCCACTTTCAACTTACTTATGTCTTTGTATTTAAGTTGTGTCTCTTGTAGATAGCCTATAATTGGGTCATACTTTTTAATCCATCCTGCCAATCTCTGACTTTTGACTGAGAGTTTAATCCATTTGCATTTAAAGTCACTATTCATATTATAGGACTTTCTTCTGACATTTTGCTATTTAGTGTTTTTAAGTCCTATACCTTTTTGGTCCCTCAATTCTTCTGTTATTGCTTACTTTTATATTTATTTGATTTTTGTGTTGCACCACATTGAGTGCCTTTTCTATCTGTATCTACTTTTCATATATTTTCACTGTTGTTATCAAGGGGTTAAAATTTGACATCCTAAAAATATAACAATTATGTTTTATTCCTATATCCCTCCATCTCCCACCATTTGTCACCACTTCTCTGTGCATTGTATGCCCCAAAACACAGATCGTCATTACCTTTTATGTATTTTCACACTTGTAGGAAGTAAGAAGTGGATTTATGTATCCAACAATGCACTACAATATACTGGCATTTATAGTTACCTAAATGTTTGTCTTTACTGCCGGTCTTTATTTCTTTATGCCACTTTGAACCGCTGTTTTGCATCCTTTCCTTCCATTCTGAAGCATTCCCCTTATAGGGGAGGTCTAGTGGTGATGAACTCCCTTGGCTTTTGCTTATCTGAGAAATGTCTCATTTTTTAAAGAAACTCTCATCAGATATAAAATTCTTGGTTGGCAATTGTTTTCTTTCTGCACTTTAAATATTTCAACTCACTGCCTTCTTGCCTCCATGGTTTCTGATGAGAAATCAGCACTCCATTTAATTGGAACTCCCTTGTACATAACACACTGCTTTTCTCTTGCAGCTTTTAGAAGTCTCTCCTTGTCCTCTGCATTCAACAGTTTGATCCGTATGTGATGGGGCATATTTTTCTTCAAGTTTTTCTTGTTTGGTGTTCTTGGATATTCACGTTCATGTCTTTTGCTAAGTTTGAGAAATTTTCGGCTATAATTTCCCTGAGTAGTCCTTTCGCCCCCTTCTCTCGTTCTTCTCCTACAGGGCCTCCCATAATGCAGATATTGGTATGGTTGATGGTGTACGAGAGGTGTCTTAGGCAGCTCACTCATGACAAATTCCCCTGGGCAGGAAATTTACTGCCATGCCCTGAGCCTTTCTCTGGGGCCTCCACTGATCACCCGCCCAGGCAGATGAGCTTTGCACCTGTACTATCTTCTACACTTGCATTTTAGCTGGAGCGTTTGTGGTTTAGTGGAGAAGAAGCCCATTAAATTTACTGCAGAGAAAGGTGATTTGTCATAAAGACACCAGAAAACTGGAACTGTATCTAAAAACTGGGAATCTGAGGCCCTGTCTCCTGTCTCTCCCTTAGGGACTGTGTGGTCTCTCACACAGAGTCTCTGGGACCTGGAGTGTCCCCCCGCACTCCTCATTAGCCCCAGTTTCTCTGTACCTTCCTGTTCTAGTTTGCTAGCTGCTGGAATGCAATATACCAGAAACAGAATGACTTTTAAAAGGGGGAATTTAATAAGTTGCTAGTTTACAGTTCTAAAGCCGAGAAAATGTCCCAATTAAAGCAAGTCTATAGAAATGTCCAATCTAAGGCATCCAGGGAAAGATACCTTGGTTCAAGAAGACCAATGAAGGTCAGGGTTTCTCTCTCAAGTGAGAAGGCACATGGTGAACACAGTCAGGGTTCCTCTCTCATCTGGAAGGGCACATGGCGAACACAGCGTCATCTGCCAGCTTTCTCTCCTGGCTTCCTGTTTCATGACGCTCCCCAGAGGCATTTTCCTTCTTCATCTCCAAAGGTCGCTGGCTGGTGGACTCTCTGCTTTGTGATGCTGCAGCATTCTCTGCTCTCTCTGAATCTCATCTCCAAAGGTTTCCTCTTTTATAGGACTCCAGAAACCCATCAAGACCCACCCAAATGCGTGGAGACATGTCTTCACCTAATCCAGCTTAACAACCACTCTTGACTAAATCACGTCATCCAGGGAGATGATCTGATTACAATTTCAAACATACAGTATTGAATAGGGATTATTATACCTTTGTGAAATGGGAGTTTGATTGAAACATGGCTTTTCTAGGGGGCATACTTCCTTTCAAAGCAGCACATTTCCTTTCACATGTGGCCTGTGATCGTAGCCCCTGAGCCCCAGATCTGCCTCCTGACCTTTCAGCTCCAAGTCATCACCTAGCCAGCAGTCTCCCAGTTTCCCACTTCCTGAGAGAGGCCCTGATTGGCCCAGCTCATCCTGCTGAGCTGGTCACAGAGGGTAGATCACTAGCCAACATGTGGATGGGCTACCTTTGGACCAGGTGCTTATCCTGATCAGACAGCTGCAGCAAAGCACAGAATTATGGGCACAGAACATGAGCTTAGTGCAGTAAGGGATATGGGCATGGAAAAAGGACAGAATTCCTTAAAAAGGTATAGACCAGGGGAAATTTCTGGCATGATGCTAACATTCTATTTGTTAGTAGGGGTTTGGATTTCACAGGTGTATGTATTTCTGAAAACTCATCACAAAGTACTCTGAAGACTTGTGCATTTTCCGCCCACACATGTACACAAAACCTTACACAAATATTGAACTTTAGTTAATAATATACTGAAGTGTTTAGTGGTAGGGTGTACTGAGATCTGTAGCTTCCTTTGAAATAAACCAATAAATTAAAATGGGTTGATTGACAGAAAAAAGGGTGGATAGAGGCATAGATATAGGATAAAGCTAATGCAGCAAAGCATTCACAGTAGAGTCTCAGTGCTTGGTGCAATTCTTTGAACTTTTCTTTCTAAAAATTTTCATAATCAAAATGTAAATGTTTTAATTTTTTTTTTAAAAAAAGGGAATATAAAGGGGCAGGCTTTGACTGGCTTCTCAATATGATTTCGGTTTTTCCCCATAAAAAACACGGGCGATTTGAGGCCACTGCTCATTACTGAATGACAGCTTCTGTAATTCCTATAAAAAGCTGGGATGAGTCAATGAATAATCGAGAGACTCCAGGATAGGTGACAGTCACTCACTGCTCCTGGTTTGCCAGAAAAGACTGCACAGATCAAGTCAGGTAACTGGAAGGTGGCACCTCTGGCTGCGATTTGTGAATTTTAGCTGCTGTTGGAAAGTCTTTATAGAATTACAATTCTGAATCACACCTTTCAACATCTGTAGTGCCCCTTTCAGTATCTTCTGTACAATCACCATTTGTCCTATTTCCATTGTGTGAATCCTGAAGATAAAATCTGCCAGAGTCCCTGAGGGTCTCTCGTCCCTTTTGTAGTCCCAGGCCCGGGCGCAGACACTGCCCACCCCAAATGCTGGGTGCACGTTTACTGGCTAAGTGCGAGGATGCATGAATTGTAGAATTCAGCGCAGGAAAAAACATCTCTCTCTGTTGACTCAGGGGTAAGCTTTCTTTTGACAATGAGAACTAAGCAATACCTTGTTTCCTTTTGGTGCAGCTAGAAATTCAATGTAGCAATTTCAACTGATCCTGTAGCCTGGACTCTCCCACTAGAAGAGGGAGGGGTACCCATCCCTGCCTTTCAGGACTCTGGATTTCTTTTTTCTTTTTTTTTTTGTCTAGCTGTGTCTAAAGGTAACAGGGAATACCTAATAAATAAATGAATAGAAGTTATCAAGTCCCATTCTTTCCTTTTGTTGGAGAATTTAAGTTGTAACTGAGAAATTAAGATTTAACAAATATTTATGAGGCCCTGACCTGAGTCTGTCTGTTGAGTATACTCCTGAAATATGTTGTAAAATAATCTAACAATTAATAGTTAATGGAATTAAGTAAGTGTTTAATGTCTAATTGTTAATTGGTAAGTTACTTAGATATATAGTGTTGTGTCTGTTAAATAGTTAATTGATGTGTTACTGCATTTGTATTGTATTCCTAATTGGTTACTGATTACTGAAACTCTTTAAAATAGGAAATTCTAATTCTATTAGCATTCCTGAATGCAGCCCTTTGGGCTGTATTTCGAAAAATTCCAAAGATTATAGTTACGAGCCTATGAAAAAAAAATAGCTTATTTCTATAACACAGTCTGGCCTTCACAGACCTAGAATCAGGAGAGAAATGGCCTGAGAATGGCTCTATAGAAAAGAACACTGTATTACAGTCAGAATGGTTCTGCAAAGGAGACCAGAAATGCAATGAGATGAGGTTTGTCCAATGCTTTATTTGTCTCTCTCAGCAATCAATGTTGATAAGAAAAGGTAAAATTTTACCTGTAAAGATGAGTGGAGAAATGTCCGCCCTGGTTCAAATCTGGAGGATCCAGTAGGGCCTGTATTAAGTCCTTCACCTGCCCCACCTCCATCCACCCCATAACTGAGGGCCCAATAGATCAGGAAAGGAGGAAGGCCCCCCACCTCCTCCCCGCCTCCTCTGATCCCCCTTTGCCGGAGGTGAGAGAGCCTGAGATAGAAATGGGCTCTCCCTGCACCCCCGCCACCAGTCAGGGTACTCAACTCAGCCAGGGCTGCTCTCTCAGGCCAGCAGCTGAGCCACTGGTAAAACTACTTCTTCAGCAAGTGCCTACCAGAGTAGACAAACAGGGAGACTCAAGAAGATTTATATATGTAAATACACTCTCCACATCAATAACGTAGCCCACTCTATACAGAAGACCTAAAGAAAATAGAAAGCAAATTTAGTTGCTTCGATATTAGTAACCTATAACCCAAATTGGGTTGATATTCAGGCCTTATTAAATACCTTAATAATAGAAAAATAGAGAATAGTAATAGTAAAAGCAGGAAAAAGATTAAAAAAAAAACAGACATATACAAACAAAAAAGTCCTGACAGTTCCATATATGTAAAGCAAATTCATCAGCACCAGTAAGAGATCCTGAATAGAATCCAAATTATGCAAATGATTGGGCTAAATTAGAGCACTATAAAAAGTGTATTTTTGTAAGTCTGCAAAAACCTATAAACTTACAAAAAAATTAATAAAACACTACAAGAACCAAAGAAAATTCCCTCAGCTTTCCTGCAAAGAATTTATACAACTTACCAGCAATATACTAATATAGATCCAGAAAGTCCAGAGAATGTCAGGAATTTAAATATTTAAATATCAAATTTAAATTTGAAAGCAGGGTTTTGCTAATATAAGGAGAGAGCCACAGAAAATAGAGCAGTAAGATTGCCTCTCTCTAAGTTAGTTAACATTGCCTTTAAGGTTTAGTATGATAGGGAACTAAGTTTAAAAAAAGAGAGAGAGACTGGTATGAAAAAGCAAACAGCACTTCCTGGGGCTCTACCACCACTTCTCTCAATCTCTCACCAGGAGCCTTGGGTGACAATACAGATGGGAAAACAACTCATTGGCTTTCTTATTAATACCGGAGATAATTTAAAACCTAACATGATTTCCAACCAACGCTAAAATGTCCTGTTCCCTTACTAGGGAAAAACTTGTTAACCAAGTTAAATGCTCAAAAAACCTTTTTCTCCAGATTGTTGATTGATAAAAGTGCCTCCAAGACAAGTTTGTGCATTACAAGTGGCATTGCTGTTCACTAAGAAAAATAAGTCAATCACCCCTACCGCAGAAGAAATTTTGAAAGCAGTAAAACCAGAGGCATGGGCTGAAAGAAAACTGGGCATGCAGAAAAAAGTAAGACTGATTTAAAAAAAAAAACCTCCAACAGCCAGATACTGTACATCATACTAAATAATATCCACCTTAACTAAAATCCAGAGAAAAAGTGCTCCAATAATACAGTATATAAATGATCTCTTAACTTCAAACCATAACAGAAAAAAAAATGAAAAAGTATGGTTCAAATTAGTGAATTTTATATTTCTGTTTTTGCTTTTATTGTGTCTAACTTTCTGTTTGTATTTGTCTATCTCTTTGTTCACTGTACATTTTCTTACTACTGCATGGTGATACCAAATTAACAAACAAAAATTCTTAAAAGAGCTCTATTTGAATTGCTTAAATGTAAATAAGTGCATATATATATATATATAAATTAGTACTCCTGGAGTCCCAGGGAAAAAAACAACAACAACCACAAGTTTCTTGCTCTTTAAACTCCGCCTGCCCTCCCCCTCTGTGTCCTGGGCCCTGAAATTAAAAGCTCAGCTCTAAAAAAAATTAAAATAAAATAAAATAAAATAAAGCTCAGCTCTGAAAGGACCGCTGGTGAAGGTCATATAAAAACCTAAATAGGCGAACCTATGTAGAAAAATAGAAACCCTCTGGGCACCAGGGCTCAGGGCGTTAGTGCTTGTAATTACTGTAAACAGCCTGGACCTTGGAAAGAAGAGGCCACCTGGAATTTCCCGAAGGTAGCAGCATCCCTAGTCCCCCCACCAGCGCAATACTCGGCCCTTCTGAACGTAAAGGGCTTTTCACTTTCAGTTAGGGCTGCCTGGGGAAACCACAAAGGCTCTTCGGATTACGAAAGAACCAGTTACGACTGCTGCGGGGGACGGGATGTGTGCTGAGAGGTGAGGGAGGTGTGGGCTTGGTTTAGGATCCTTTCTTCTGGGCCTGGAGATCAGGAACTGTAGGCCCAGGAGAAATGTGGAATAGGCCACGTTTGTTCTGAGGAGATACCCCAATTTAAAATTCTTTTTTCCAATAATGACAATTGCAGTGATGGCCACAGTAAACACATCATTATTAAGAGATAAATAACCTTGGGATGGGGGTATTTGAATAATATGTAATTGCCAAATTTCAGCACTGGAAAATGTTCTTGAGAGCTATGGAAAAGTTTCCCTGGATTTAGGCTTGGGACAAATTAAACAATTGTAGTGTATTTTCCAGATAGTCAGCATGCTTTTGAAATTGTTCATAATTTTAGGATATTATGAAAACAAGGAAAAAAATTTTTAACCTCCAATGAGAAAAAAAAGTCAATATAGCTGCAAAAAAAAATGCAGTAAAAAAGTCTAGTGCTATCTCTATGTTTTTATGATGACTTTCATTCACCCGAGCAAGAACAATTTTATTCTATTTGAGTATGTTCTCCCTAAATTTATGCAAGTGTACTGCTAAAATAAGCTAATATTGTATCTATTATATCTTTAAGGTGGTGAAAAATGTAAGTTTTTATATAAATAACAATTCAACAAAATTGTTATTATTTTGACAAAATGTATTTTAAAAATAATTATATTTTGTAATATGTTTAAAGACAGTTCCAAAAATCTTTTTAATAACTTAAAAGATGCAAATATACAAAGTATACAAAGTCTGCTTTGTTAAAAACAAAAAGAGACATAGTTTTGTCCTGAAGTAGAATAACTGGTTTTAACAGATTGAAAAGCAGAAATATATAAGACAAGACCTGAATAAATCTAGAAAGTTGTAGCGAGCTTATTAAGTGAATTTTGTTTGTCATGGTCAATGCTAACTAAAATTCAATAAACCTATTTAGGAGTATGGTTTTGTCCTAAAGTAAAATAACTGGGTTTGTTTGCATAATGTAAAGCAAGGATGTGTAAGGCAAAATCTAAATGAAAATTTAAAAGTTTATAAAAATTTTATTGTCTTCAGTGTTAACTAAGACTTAATAAAAAGCTTTTATATCAAACATTCTATGAATGCAAAACTAAAATTTAGCTTCTCCCTGTTACAGTAGCAAAATTTTCTTAAATTGCTAGTCTGTTTCTAATGGAAGGTATTAAAAGTTTTTCTCAACCATCTGAGTATTCTGCCTAGAAGACAAAGATTTCATGTCATATGAGAATAATATCCTCATTGATGATTATGTTGACCTTATCCTTTATTGGTTTTGGAAGACATCTTCTCACTTTTAAAGGAACTAAGTCTTTTTCTTACAATCATATTAACTCCTATTTTACTTTTATTGTCCCTTTGGCCAAATAGGGGGCCAAATATTGTTTCACTGTGACTCATTTTTCTGTTTAACATAATATTCAAACCTGACAACTTTTGATATTTTGCCTCCTTAAAATCAAACTCTAAAGGATATCTTTTTATTTCAAGCTGTTGCAAAAGATTTGTTCTTTCACCTTGTAAAAGTGAGGTGCTAAAAATAGTTTAATATATTACAAGAGAAGTGTTTGGGAAATGTTATAAAAGTTAGAGGACTTTCTACCCGTCTCTTGATTGCATTTGTGTGAGTGTAATGTTGTTCATATATTTAGAGATTGTGTAAAATTCCTAGAGACTTGACAGTGTTCCCATTGTCCTGCTATATCCTGGTACTGAGCTGCATGGTGTTAGAAAACAGTATGATGTTCTTAGTTATGGTTTTAGTCATTCTTAGAAGGTTACAGATCATGAAAACAACCAAATTTCCTTGTCAGGTATACAATTTTGTTCTACTGTTTCTCTAGAAGTGCATGCAGTCAGCTACAGGTCAGAGCTTCATCTTCAATAAGAAAAGACTTTAAAAGAGAGGCAAGGCAAGTATATAAATTAAGTTCTAACTGTTAATTAATATACCTGAAAAAAATGCAAAGGTAAGACAGGACAAAATTTCTGCTATGGTCTGTGGCTGATGGCCTCAATATAAGTTAATTGCCAAACGTTTTTATTTCCAGAAATAGCTTCATTTGGGAAATGATCATAAGGAAATTAGGGTCTAGATTGTAAGCTCTTGCAGCAGTCACATTTGTTCCTGGGACTTGGTTATTTCTAAATTTAAAGGTGCTTTGCTCCTTGGGGGTGTGTCCTAGTAAGCTCCTTGGAACTTTGTGTGTCTGTGTGATACCTGAGACTCAGAGTTCGAGTTCTCCAGCTCTGTAGGTACTAAAGCAGCAATATTATTCCATATAGAAACTGTTGAAGAAGCTGGAAAAGGGATCAGAATTCAATTAGGGATATGAGTAGGGCTGATCTGGTTAGGCTAAGGTGAGTTAGAATACAGGGTAAAAAATGATCTTGTTTATATCTTAAGACTTTCATTTCTGTCTGAGACCAAAGAAGGAGAGATTTATTTTGTCCAAAATTTAAGTTTTCTACGGCACACTATTTGATTTAATCTGTCTGGTTAGTTTATTTGAACAACCTAATTCAGCTTTATTTGACATGAAACCTACAATAAGGAATGAGATTTTGGTATTCTGTACAAGTTAATGTAATACCCTGATACTTTTCAGAGTGTTTTAGACATAAAGTAAAAAACATTTACAAAGTCTCTTGAGGGGCTGAAAAAAGAAAACATAAAACTGCTTAATTCCCCACTTGGGGAATTCCTGCTGTTTTCTTAAGGAATAAGTGACTACCAAGTTAATAAAACTGTAATCAAGAAACTTTGCAAAGTCTAAATCTAAGATTTACTCCTTTTTAAAAAACATGAATTATCCCCCATTTAAGCTTGTAACTGGGAGACCTATAAAAATAAGCTCTAAAATATGTAAGCCCTGTCTAGTAACAAGAAATTTGCTAATAAGCCAGCTCCTCGATCTTGAAGCTTGCACTTACGAAACTTATTTCTATAATAACATAATGCCTAAGAGTCACCCCCTGAAAATCTCCTTGTTGCTCAAACTAGCCTTTCTCTAAGCCAAACTCGACAAATAAACTCACTTCCTTCCCCCCTACATTAGACATGACTTCCAAGGGTAAGTTTCCCTGGCACTATGGGACATGACTCCCAGGGGTAACCTCCCTGGTACCATTGGATTAGCGATGTTTCCATGATCAAAAAGGGGGAAAAGAAATAAAGATTTCAATGGCTAAGAGATTTCAAATACAGTTAGGAGGTCACCCTGGAGGTTACTCTAATGCAGGCTTTAGCAGATATTTCCAATTCCAATCCTGAAAACTCTAAGAAACACCCTGGGCTCTGTCTACAAATCTATAATAAATCACCTAATCATAATCCCTCTACTCCTTTTATTTAGACCTATAATTTTCAATATACTTATTAAGTTTATTTTTCAAAGACTTAAAGCCGCTGGATTGTTTCTATGCCAGTTAAGCCCTGAAACCAGAGGTGCCAGTCTCTCCAGGAACAATCCATTTCCTTCCTCTACGCCATAAGGTCGATGCCCCCTTTTCAGCATGAAGAGTCATTGTCACCCAGTATCCTTCAAGACTGGGAATGTACAAAAACAAAAGGGAGAACCTGTAACCAGGAAATTAAGATTTAATAAATATTTATGATGACTAGATCATTATATAGATACCTATTTCTTACTTTCTAGAATGTTACAGAATAATCAGAAGGAAATACCTGCAATTAAGGAAACTCACTGAATTGTAAATTGTAAAAACCTCCTGGTTCCACTTGTACCCCCATACCCTGTTTTACTCTCGGGTCTCATCATCACAAAGACAACCTCCTAATGTTAATGAAAGCGCTTGAGTCAGCCCAAAACTAACCAGTGACTGCCGTGAAGTGACTTGTTATTGCAATGGTTATTCTAGCTTAGCTCTAGCTTAGCTCTGCTTCTTTATATTTGTAAATTGTAATTGTTTGTAGTTATTATTGTAATGCTAACAATTCCGTCTCCCCTTGTTTGAATCCATAAAAACTCTGAACTCCTTAGACTCAGGGAGACAAATTTTAGGCCCATAGGTCATATCTGTTCTCCTTGCTTCCCTTTGCAATAAACTCTTTCTCCCTTTGAAACCTTGGTGTCATAGATTGGCTGTTCTGTGCATCGGCAGAGAACCACCCCCCACGTGACTGATATCAAAGTGATTTGCCCAAAGGCAAATAGCAATCTGCTCAGTGGCAGAGTGAACAAGAAACCCTGTCCGTCCTGCCTCCTGAACCATAGTTTGTTCTCCTGGACTGCGCTGCCTCCTGCATTCAGGTCTCAGGCAAAACCTCAGCTTGAAAATTATGCAACTGCCTCAATGAGATACACAAACTGAAAATCCTAATGCAGTGCCCAAATCCGGTAGCAAATTCACCATTTGATCCTTGTCTGGGTGGGGCTCAGAGAAAGCTGTTTGCAGTACCTGGAGCTCTGAATTCTCTCCCAAGCCTCCTAAGTCCTGAAAGTCCAGAGCGCTCAGAAAACAAACTAGCAAAGATATCTTTCTCTGCTCTTCTTGTGTCTGTATACCTTGCTTTTCTATGGAGCTAAAAGATGGGTTGGGATAATTTGAAGAAATGACCTGGAAGACTGCCTTGTGGCCTAATTTACAGAGGATGATATGAAGGACAGAATATCCCTTGTTTAAAGTCACACAGTTTGTTTGGACAGTTGAGGGTGGACTCCAGGTCTCCTGGCCTCCCAGCCACAATTCTTCCTACTGCACCGTTCTGGCTGTTTAAAAAGCCACAGGACATTTGTTCCACATTAGGGTAAACTAGAAGGCAGTTAGAATGGGCTAACAGCCAGCTGTGGAGAAAACTCTGATGCAGTGGTGGTGAATGAACGTTAGGGAGGATGCTACCAAACCTGACCTCTTTATGAGACTATAGCTCCCGTACCAATAATCCTGCACCAGTACAACCCCAAGCCCTAGCCTGAACCAGCAACATTTCTTTCATTCATTTTGCATTGAGTGAGCATCTGAGCCAGGCCCTAGGCCAGCATGTTGTGGCCCTAGACCTCAAGAGTTTATCACCTGGAATCAAGGACCAGCATGTTTCAGTAGGTTCTGATCAAACCCAGAACTGTAGAATGGAAAATGGTGGATCTCTGCAACAGTGGAAAGTTAAAAACTCAACACAGGATCTGGAAAGGTCAGCACCTACAGAACAACAGCACGTGCCATGGATGACGGCTCATGTTTGGATCTGATGTTGGCATGAGCTCTCCTCCTGGCCAGTGAATAGAGGTCTCTGATTGATTTCCATTTTGGTATCTTTGATACTGGAGGCCTCAGAGAGGTTGAGTGTGGCTGAGCCCTTGTGGAAGTCGACTACCAACACTAAACTGCAGAAGGTCCAGTGAATCCATTTTGGAGTCTCTAGTTGTAAGTGATTCCAGCTAACTTAAGTCATAGACAACATGTTGCTAGGATGTGGGGGGTGGGTGGGAGCCAGCTGCTTCAGAAGGACTCTGTAGCCAAAACCTCTGAAGGCTTCACCTTGCTAGGAGGCTCAGACTCTGCAAGTTCTGTTACTGGTCTCGAGCTGAAGGCCTGAGAAGACCTTGTTGGCCCAACTTAAGTCCTGTGGCTGCCCTTTGGAAATAAGACGCCGGGCGTCTCCAAAGAGGCCTGCAAGGACCCCCTCTAGCTCCCATGGTGCTAGTGGTAGTGGAGGGTGGTGGACACTTGACTTTACCCTCCCAGTGAGGTTGCACTCAGAGACAAGAAGCACTTCCCTCAAGAGAAATGAGGGTGTTCTTAGGAGGGGGAGATGGATGCTGGGCTTCCTAAAACAAGCACTTTCCTCTAGACCTATTATAGAAATTATTCTGAGTTATTTTTGTTAATAATTTAATACAAACATATGCTTTGTTGGTCAGTCTCAATGATCTAATATATAACAATTTAAAACATGACAGATAGTGCTCCAGTGATAGTTACTGTTGCATAGTCACATGTAAATCTTTATCACCAGAACTGATTAATTTGCTGACGCTCTCAAGTTTGCACTTTCACCCACATGACCTCTCCTAATTTTTGCAAGATTCCTAGAAGCAGTTGTTTTTTTTTCCCAGATTCAGTGCTCCCAGGAGAAGAACAACCCTTTGCCTCAGAAAACCAACATCTTGGATGGCCTTGCAAGCATGCAGGAAGGCGGAGGATGAGGAAACTTCCCCAGGACCTGAGAATTGAACCCAGGCTGCCTGTGGCTTGGAACAGCTCTGCAGAGGCAGACTTCCAGAATTATCTCTCCCAGTGCCTCAAAGGAGCTAGACAAGATTTCAGCACGGGCTTTGCTCTTTGGTTTCACTGTTGATGATTTTAAACTGACAGGAGCAAATGAAAAGGTTGTAAACAATAGTAAGGCTCTCACTTACCCCAGGATACTGCGATGGAGAGCCAGTGAATGATTCACAGTAAAAACGCGGGTCTTGAGAGCACCTTCCGAAAGCCCTCAGACCTGCTGAGGAAAAGTCCCTGGACACCTCACCTCTGGGCTCAGAACAAAATCTTAGCCCAAATGGCAATGGCCTCAGAAAAATTACTAGCCCTTGAAATTGAGGGTGGAGAATGAAAATGCTACTTCAACCCTAACTGGAAAGAATTGAACGCCAAAACCCTCCATCCAGATTCTAGTCCTGACGATGGGTAAGCTGTTAGAGGAATCCTCACCCAGGAAGGCTCCCTTATCCTTTAGGAGCCATAGAGCTCTGGCACGTTTCCTCTGGTTTTTTGTGGCTCATGGGACAGGTGAGACAGACCGTTTAGAAGCAGCTGCTCGTGTATAAGCAGGGTTTCCAGATCCCCTGGAGCTCCATGACCCACTTCTCATATTTATATTCTCAACCTCCTGGACTGATTTTTTTTTATTTTAGTGAGATAAGGAATCTTCTTTTTGGATGAGGAGTGGTCTTTGATTTTCTGTGCCTTGACATTTAAAAAGTTTTGCATAGGAACATTTGAGGTTTGTCCCCAAAGCCTCCTGGGAAGACTCGGCTCTGACTCTCCCATGTCTCCCCATTGGGTGAGCCCAGGTAGACCAGCTGTCTGCTCAGCTGGGTTGGTGCAGATGAGGTCCACTGAGGCCAGGCCCTGCTCCCCAGCCCTCCTGCTCTTGGCCACGGGGGTGAGGGGTAAGGGTGGGGCACTCCCTTCCATAACGTAAGCCAAGCCAGGCCCTGGCCCACCAGACCTCTCTCCTGCATTTGCTGACCCCAGAGCACAGAAGCTCAGGCTGCAGAGCAAGTGTGATGGGTTAGGGCAACCCTCACTCTTCTGAGAATGCTCAAAGTGCTGTGCAGCCACGAGTCTGGGTTTGGATCTTTATCCCCTCGCTGAGTAACCTCCCTTGACTCCCCGAGTTTCTTTATCTGTAAAATGGCTGTTACAATAATACTCAGAGGCTATGAATTGAGAGCTCAAATGAGATGGTGCTTGTGGAAGTGCTTCCAAGTGAAAAATGCCATAAAAGCATAAGGAAATGTTTTCCTTACTGTGTGCCCGAATCCTGTAATGTACCACTAACTTGGGAGGGTTTTGAATGCTCTTCTGGACCCAAAGCCAGTGGTATTCTGGGTCTCTCTTCAAGGCAGGAGCTGGGATGGGAAATGGACCTCTGAATAGCCTTTCCCCCCCCCATCTCATCACTGGCTTAGTAAGAGCTGCTGTTCATAGCATGGTAACTCAGTGCCCTATACCATGCTAAGTATTTTACCCATATTATCTCATATTCCTCTCCCAACATCCCTGTGGGGTAGTTACTGTTTTTTTTCACCACAGATAAGAAAACTGAAGCACAGAGAAGTTAAGTAACTTGCTATAGGCCACACAGCTAGTGTGTGGTAGAATTGGGGTTCCCACCAGGTTGTCTCATTCCTAAACTGGTACTCTTAGCTGGACCACCTCTTTTGTTTTCCATTATGACCTCTGTCCTGGGAGAGGAGGGAAAAGAAAGGGACAGCTGCTGAATGGTGCTGCCCCTGCTGGGTCCAGCCCCTCCTGGGAAAGGAGACTGAGGCCAATGCAGGCAGGAGATGGGGTGTGAGCACAGTCCCAGAGCCCGGGGGGCACATCTGACCCCTCTCTCAGCTCATCCCCCTGTTCTGTGAGGACACCAGGGTGGGGTTCCCTCCATACCCTTCGCTTGCACATGAAGAAAGTCCTTCCTTCTGCTTAGCCGGGCTGTCCCTCTGCTCCAGCCTAGACCCAGTTGCTCTATCTATGCAATCTGGGACGATGGGGAATGATCAGTTCTATCCTACTCATAATAACCCTTCTTAGACCTAACTCACAGACCTTCCTTACAGTATCTCATTCTTTTCTCATTCCTCTAGTGCGGCTGGCTGCCCTTGACCCACTTGGAATGCAGAGGACCCTGTGGAGAGGCTGGCAAATGCCTCCCGGGGGCAGAGGTGCAGTTCCCTCCAGGGGCATGACGGGGTTGGACCTCTGGGCAGCCCCGCCGCATTGTGGACACTGGGGCACGGCGCTGTGAGCTCGGGAGGGCTGGTTAGTTACTCCTCCTCTGCAAAGCACAACGCTTGCCTAGTACCCTGCAATGAGAAATGCAGTGGTTGGTAACAAGAAAATGAGGGAGAAGAGAATCACTTCCATCTATTAACCCGAAGTGTGTGCCGTGAACCTGTGCTGAGTGCTCCATGCAAATTATAATATTTAATCCTTATAGTCCCCAGGTAAGAACTTTAATTTTTTTTTTCACACTTGTGGAAGCTGAGAATTAACATAAGTATCTTGCCACTGATCAGATGGCCAAGTCTATAGCGCAGTCAGGGTCAAACCCAGTTCTATCACACCCAATCCTGGATTCCAGACTTCTCAGCTGCAGAGAAACCCAGGCATTTATGTACACATTAAGAATTCTGTTGACTTCTCCCTACTTTCTCCATTCCTTAATGTCTAAACCAGATTGAGAGGGCTTTATGGCTGCTCTGTAGACTTTAGCATTTTTCTTTTAGACAGACTATTTCTCAAGCAGCGTCTCTTTTTTTGTTTTTTGTTTTTCTCCCTGAACATTTCACGATAAAATGGACAAACCCAAGCCCTCTAAATTCAACAGTAATTTCCTCTCTGGCTAGCATTTATGGAGCACATATGTGTACCAGCCTCTTCATATTAATGATTTTTATTTAGTTCTCATAACAATCTAAAGCTTTAGGTGGCCTTGTTGCAAGGTGGCACAATCCAGGATCCAAGCACTGGAGAGCCTGCTATGTCCCGGGCATTGTGCCTGTCATATTGTAGATATTCAAGCTCAATTAGTTCTTGCTATCATTTGATGAGATTGGTACTGTGCTCATCCCATTTTACAGCCAATAAAATTGAGGCTCAGAGAGGTTGAGTAATTTACCTAATGTCTACCAGGTAACAAGTAAAAGAACCAAGACTTGAACTCTTATCTTTGTAATTTCAGAACTCCATCTCCTGGTCACTGCACTATGCTTCAGGCTAAAAACACTCAGACTGGTTAAAAGAAATCACCTTTCTTCTCAGGAAGAGTCAGGAGGGCACAGGGGTTACAGCCCCTCCAGACCCAGCCTCGGCCATGCCAACCCCAGTTCCCGATGGCCCACTGTCTCAGGCTGGTGCATGCTCAGGGCCCTTCACCTGCATTTGCCGGTTCTCTCTTGGCTGTGTGTGTGTAGCCCTCTCTGTGTCCCAGCAGGGCCCCTGCCTCTTTCAGCTTGCAGAGAGTGGGTGCTGGGGGCCGGAGGTGTCACGGAGATGTAACCTCCATTGTAAGAAGATGTGGGGACCCCTCAAGCACAAGTCATTTTATGGCCCTCCCAGCCCCAACCTGTAGGTCGGAGAATTATGAAACAAATCCAAAAGCATGGAGCTCTCCACTTCGTGAACCCCTCGCCCTCACTTTCCCTCTCTCTCCCTTCCCCCTACTGCTTTTCAGCCTCTCAAGTACTTTGGGGGTATCTTCCCCTGTGGTTTGCCAAACCGAGTACCAGCAGGAGGCTCTAGCTAGGACAGCAGGCTGGCTGTTTGGTTGTCATGGAAACAGCTGTTGTAAGGAAGTGGTTCATGTGGCAGGAGACAATTTAATAAACCAAATTTGGGAGCCCAGTGGGAAGACCTGGTAGAGGCTCTGTTGGGTGTCTTCTGTGGTGCTGGAGTTGTGGGCAGAGGGTGCCACTGAGGAAAGCTGGGGTCTGGGGGAGTTACCGAGCCTGCATTTGTCTGAGGGTTGGGGGCTTTTGTTTCGCAGAGGCAGTCCAGTAATGAGAAAGCTGCATCACATGTCCACAGAGATGCAGCTTAGAGACTCTCTTCTAGACATTGGCCAAGGCTGAGACCTTGTCCTTCTGCTTCTAGCTATGACGAGTTTGCCTGTACCAGACTAACCCACCCACTGAAAACAAACAGAAAAGCTGGATAGAGCTTTAAAAATCATCTGTTTGAAGTCAAAACTGAGATGCACAGGGCAGGTGTCCATACCTAGGGGCAGATTTTGGTGCATTTAGTATCCCTGGGGAAATACTTTGCAATTTCTGTTGCCTTTGTTCCGTGGGTAAAACAGCAAAACTCCTGGAGGGAGTTGTCTATGCTCGCTGATGTTTCTTTTTCTTCCATTCTTTCTGGAATCCACTCCAATCAGGATCTTAGCCCTACTGCTCCTCCAAAGCTGCTCTTGTCAAGGTCACCAAGAACCTCCATGGGACTAAGTCCCCTGGTTAGCTCCCAGTCCTCATCCTTCTTTCCATCGGCTGCTGTGGGCAGTGTTGTCACTCTCCTCTCCTTGTCACAATTGGCTTCGGGCAGACCACACTCACTGGGTGCCCCCCTCCACTTCTCTCTGTGGGGGCTTCCTCCTCCCCTGACCCTTAAACTTGGGGCTTGATCCTCTTGTTTGGTCTATCCCAAAGGGGCCTCACTTAGAGTCTTAGGTTCCCAAGAAACAGACTGAGACAAAGATTTGGATGCTGCATGTTTATTGGCGAGTGCCCTTGGGATGCACGCCTGTAAGGGGAGGGGCCCTGTAAGGGAGAAAGGTTGAACTGTGACACTGTGGAAGCAAATGCCTCAGCCAACCTCATGAGGGGCTCTAGGGCTGGGCTGGCCTCAGTTCCAAAGAGGAGTGGGACAGGGAGTGTGGGACTCAGTGCTTTGAGAGCACCATGTCATCAAGTCCTCATGATACCTTCATGGAGGAGGTTCTGTCATCATCCCATTTTGCAGATGCAGACACCGAGGCTTGGTGAAATTGTACAATTTGCTTACCATGGGATACTGGGGCTCACCTGGCCCCAGCTGCCTCCCAGAAAGACACGTTGGGTAAACGCCCCAGGCTAGGTTCCTGGGAGGCATTTCCAGGGCCCAGGGCTCTGCCACTTACTCCTGCCAGGAGTGGAACCCTAGAGAATCCAGCCCTGGATGGACCTTCACACCACACCCACAGGGCTCCCAGACCTGTCCCCAGAGTCTTTCGCCCTGCAAGAAGGTCTGGGCAGACCCTGAGTCCCACAAAGCTGTAGGAATCTCTTTAGTTTTAAAACTCATGAGAGGTTTGCTCCTACTTCTTGTTTAACAGAAAAGTAGTGTCCTGTCCCCCAAATCTTTGAATGAAAGAGAGATGCACTGTGTTTATCTCATGTCTGTATGCATCCCTTGATGGCTCACCTCATATCTTTGAGGCTCATGGACCCTCCTTTGCAAAGCACAGATATAAGCCTTTCATTTAACAGATGTGGGGACAGAGACCCAGGGCGGGCCAGCAGATTCCCCCTTCCCACCGCCTAGGCTCGTGGCTGCTCTGAGCGCCCTGATCCTTCTTTCCTTTCCTCCTGATCTTCAGGCTTTGTGTCTCACGCCCCCCTGGGCCTTCAGCCGGGGACCCCCAGCTTCACTGTGGGGTCGGCAGGCTCCAGGGAGGGATCCCCAGACTTTGGAAGTGGCACCAGAGGGGCCTCCCCAGATTCCACCCCTCTCCTCCTAAGACACCAAGGTGGTGTTTCAGGGCCCAAGCAAGCTGCTCTCAGATATCGGCAGAATTCAAGCAGCCCCAAGGCAAGATGAAGCCAGGAGGCTAGAGAGAGTCAGGCCTTTCTTCCCCGCCCCCCCAGCGGCTGCTTTTAGCACATGTGTGTGCAAACTCCAGGAAGGAACGTTTCATGTGATGCTGCCTGTTTTCCCACAAACAGTTTAGAACTTTGAAAGGAAGAAATTAGTCAATTCCAAAATAAGCAAATTGCTAACTGTTGGGGTGAATGTCTCTGTACTTCCCTAAGGAGCTTTAATATTTAAAGTGTATGTGTGTGCGCGGGTATGCCACACACACACAAGCAAACCGGCACACATGGAGAAGCATGCCCATAGCCAAGCAAAAGCATGCCATATACATACATGAGTACTCCCATGCCATCTGCCACACACATACACGCAGGAGTGTGCCCGCATGCTTACACAAGCATGCCTGCATGCATATACCAGTAGGCCTTGAAGTACAAAAGCATGGCTGTGTGCATACATAAATGTGCCTCCGTGCTCACACAAGCATGCCAACCTGAAACTGGAAGCACTGAGCAGACTCAAGGCCAGGTGAGCTGTTCCTGTCCTGGCTATCGGTGCTGCTGTTGCTGCCAAGGCCACCTCTAAGAGCTGTGTTTCTCTGCAAGCAAAGGCAGCAATCTTTGATCTTTCAGAAAACCAGTTGCTTTTGCCCATTCAGGGCTCCAGGGTGATGTTTGACGTTTACAAGAGTAGCTTTGAGTGTTGATTTAAAGAATGGCCGTTGAGGCATCCGCAGAATTTTCACCATGGAGCTGGAGCGTGGGGTAGGATGGCTTTAGATGGGACCTCCTGGGGCTCACTGGTTTTTGAAGCTCTGGCGAGCAGTTCAAGGGCCCAGGGGAGGAGCGCTAAGGACCAGGTTCTTGGTGGGTGGCAGGAATTGGAGGTGGGGGAAAGACACAGGTCAGGAATAGAATCCCTCCAAGTAAGGTCTTGCCACTTGGCACCTACCAAGACAGAGGGGAGGGAGGGAGTTTCCAGGGGAAGAGACCAAAGCCATTGGTTGACCTATCCGTGAGAGGGCCAGTGAGTAGTGCTCGGTTTCCGGGCCATGGGCTGTCCCCCAAACTTGGTCTGGCCAGAAGGTCCAGGAAGGACTGGAGCATGGCAAATCCCATAGCAAACTCTCCATTAGAACAAGAGCCACCAGGGACCCAGGATGGGTTTGGGGGTGGGTTTCGGGATGGAGGGAGGTGAGTGTGGTAGGAAGAGTACCCAACAGAGAATTGAGGGGCTCTGACAGTCCCAGTTCTGTTTCCCCTTTCATGGCCTCAGACAAATCACTTCAATTCATCGAGCCTCATTTTTTTGTAGTTGCTACAGGCCACCTTTGGGACCAGCTGTTTGCACATGTTACTTCATTTAGTCCTCATGAGAGCCCAAGAGAGAGTGTGGGCATCATCCCTGCCTTATAGCAAGAATGTCAGGTCAGACAGCTCGTGAAGGGAAGAATTAAGCATTAAGCCCATGTTCTTTCTTTGTAAAAAATATATTAGATTTTTTTAAAGTTACATAAGTACATGCCCGTTTTTAACAAATCATATGATGCAGAGCTAGCTAAAGAAAAAGTAAAAGCTCTCTCTTCCTGTCCCCTATTCCTAACCCCCCTCCTTCATCCTATCTCCTGGGAGAAACATTAAGAGCTTAGCATGTATTTTTGTGTTCTTTTCCCTATGAGCATAGAAATACATACACATATAGAGCTAGCTTTTTCTCTTTTGCTCTGTCTTTGCACAGAAAATGGACACTTACTTTATAAATTATTCCTCAACTCGCTTTTCCCACTTAAAATATCGGGGACATTTCTCCAGGACAGTATGTTTACATATAAAACCCACTCTGTAGAATGGCCCTACCACAGCTTGTTTAACCGTTCCCCACTCATGGACCGTCAGGGTGTTTCAAGTCTTTGCCAATATACACAGTCCTATAATAAACACCCTTGTACATAGGCCTTTACATGTCTAGACTTTTATTTCTGTTAGGTAAAGGCCCCAAAGTGGCGTTGTTGGTCGACTCTGTATATTTTAAATTTAAACACACATGGCTAAATTATTTTCCCTAAAGGTGGTGGAAATTAATACCTCTGCTAGCTGAATTTCCCTGCCACCTCAGCAGCAGCAGATGCTACAGTTCTTTCCTAACTTTTGCCAATCTGATAGATGGAAATGGTATTTTATTTCATTTTTATTTTCCCTATCAGCTGTTTCATCAACTGTTCATTGGCAACTTGCATTTCCTCTTTAATGATGTTTTAGTTTACCAAACCTGCTGGAATGCAAAATACCCAAAATGGAACAGCTTTTAAAAAGGGAATTTATTAAGTTGCAAATTTAGAGTTCTAAGGCCAGAGAGATGTCCAAACTAAGGCATCCAGAGAAAGATACCTTAACGCTAAAGAAAGAGCCCATGAAGTTTGGGGTTTCTCTCTCAGCTAGGAAGGCACAAGGCGACATCTGTTAGCTTTCTCTGCTGGTTGTGTGGGCTCTGTTGGCCCTACAGCTTTTTCCAAAATGGTTCCCCCTAAAAGGGCTCCAGTAAGCAACCCCACTTTGAATGGATGGAGACACATATCCATGGAAACCATCTAATCAAATGGTTACTACCCACAAATGGATGGGTCACATCGCCATGGAAACAATAAAAAAGATCTCACCCAGCAATGTTGAATTAGGATGGAAGAACATGGCTTTCCTGGGGTATACGACAGTTTCCAAGGGGCAAATTCCACCCCTTGGACCCCCAAAAAACATGTTCTTTCCAAATACAAAATACATTAATTCCATCACAATATCACAAAGCCTTAAGCCGTTTCAGTAAAAATACAAATACAATTCAAAGTCAGAAACAGTACAAAATCTCAACAAAGTCAGCTACAGGCATGGTCTGTCCTAAGGCAAAATTCTCCTCTGACCCTAGACCTGTAAAACTCAGAACAAATAATCTGCTGCCAAAATACAAAGAAAGAACAGTCATAGGATAGATGTTCCCATGTCCATAGAGAGAAATTGGAAGGAACACAGGGTCACCAGGCCCAAACAGTTCAGGGCAAAGTCCATTAGATTTCAAAGTCTGAGAGTCATTTATCTTCAGAGCTTTAGAAAGCAGCAGTTCCACCCTTTCCAAGGGCCTACACTGCAGTCTAACTCTCTCCAAATGCAACCTTGGGTGACCCTGGGGAGAGCACCTTTTTCTCAGCTCCATCCTCTCCAAGCATTGGGGCTGCACCCTGGGCTCTCTGTCATCTCCAGGGTTGTGCTCAACCCTTCCAGAACAAGGTGGTGTCATCAATGCTCTCCCCAATCCCCAAGGAATGTGCTTCACCCTCTCCAAGGCCTGAGGAGGCACAGTTCTTCTAGAGCACCAATGTGGAGGGTTCACCTCTGCTTTCAGGGCAAACTCACCCTCTCCATGTGCTTAGGTAGGTTTACTCTCCTGGCCCAAGATTTCTTGGCTTCAGGCCTTAGCTTTCATGGTTCTGCCCCTGAAGTTGTTTTTCCTTCAATTTGTTCCTTTTCTGTCCCTTTTAGTTCAGACTGGCAGTGATTTTGTTTATACAAATCCCACAACACTGTTGTTGATTTTCTATGCAGTACACTTGGATCATGACCATCAGACAAAAAGACTTTCCACAAATCCTTTCTGGATAACTACATCTCAAGTTCTCCCTTGTCCTGTAATGGCTGACTGTTACCATGTTTGGTTAAATCCTCACATGGGGCACTATTTTCTGGGGTCTCACTTTCTGGAAGCCCAGAATTTTCCAGACCATCAATTTCTGGTTTCTTTGTACCGAAGAGTTCAGTTCTTAGCTTATCTCTCTCCTGTCACATTTCACTATAAGCTGTGAGGAGAAACCACATTTAATTTGGAAATCTCTTCTGCTAAATATCCAAGTTCAAGGGTTTAAAATTTTCTTTCCATCTAAAACCAGTTCTCAATTTTGCCACATTCTTTACCACTTTAGTTAGAACAAGTATCTCCTTGCAATAATATGACCATAATTTATGTCTCAGGCCTTATCAGAGGTATCTTTAGAGTCCACATTTCTACCAACAATCTATTCAAAGCATTCTATGCTTTCTCTGTCAAGCTCCTCACAACTCTTCCAGAATCTTCCCCTTATCCATTTAAAAAGCCATCCCAACAGTTTTGCTATTTGTAAACCACAGCACCCCACTTCTCTGATACCAAAATCTGCTTTAGTTTGTTAGAGCTGTTGGACTGCAATATACTAGAAACGGAATGGCTTTTAAAAAGGTAATTTATTAAGTTATAATTTTACAGTTCTAAGGCCATGCAGATGTCCAAATTAAGGCACCAAGAAGCGGTTACCTTCATGCAAGGAAGGCTGATGCTGCCAGGAACTCCTCTGTCAGCTGGGAAGATGTCAGCTGGGAAGATGTCAGCTGGGAAGATAACTGGCTGGCATCTGCTGGGGTCTCTGGCTTCTGGACACGTCTCTCAGCTGGGAGGGCACATGGTGATGTCTGCTCGCATTCTCTCCTTATTTTGTAAGGCTTCCCTGGGAGCATTTTCCTTCTACGGCTCCAAAGGTCTCTGGCAGTGTGGGCTCTGTTGGCTCTTTCCAAAATGGTTGCCTCTTAAAGGGCTCCAGTAAGTAGCCCCACCTTGAATGGGGCTCTCCATGAAAACCACCTAATCAAAAGATAGCACCCACAATTGGGTGAGTTACATCTCCATGGAAACAATAAAAAAGATATCCCACCCAGAAATATTCAATAAAAATTAGAGAACATGGCTTTCTGGGGTACACAACAGTTTCAAACCAGCACAAATTAACTGGCCAGCTCCTTTATCCATTTAATATTTGGACTGTTTGTCTTCTTCATATCAGTTCAGAGGTGTTCTTTGCATACATTTCAGAGATTATTCTTTTATCTTTCAGATCTAGTGCAGATATTGTTTCCTAAGATATTATTTGTCTCTTGAATTTGTTGATGGCATTTCTGCCATCAGAAAATTACTAATTTTGTATCTGCCGTTTCCTTAACAGCTTATGGTATTTTTCTCTCCTCCTTAAAAAAGGTCTTGTTTGATGTTAGGTTATCCTATTCAATTCTATTCTAATATTTTAATTGTTTTATGTTCTATTTTAAAGATATCTGGAATTTATTTTATCATCTATTGTGAGGTGAGGACCTCATTTTGTTTTCTTCCATATGAAAAGCCTGTTATGCCAACACTATTTAATGCCAAACTATATTTTCTCACTGAACTGGAATGCCAATTTGTCATATGCTAAGTTGCCATATATGCTATTTCAAGACCATATTCTGTTCTGCTGATGTGTTTGTGTTTTCCTCAGCTAATGCCATATTGCCTTGATTTGTAATGACTTTAGAGTTAGTTTTTTCTTTCTTTTTTTTTTTTAGGTTGGGAGGGTGGGAAGAAAGAGAGGACAGAGCTCTTTTCAGATATTTGTTCTTCCAAATGAACTTTAAAATCTTTTTGTCAGCAGAAGTCCTGGGATGAGCCAAGACCTGGCATCAAGGGATTGAGAAAACCTTCTAGATGGAAAGGGGGAAGAGAGAAATGAGACAAAGTGTCAGTGGCTCAGAGATTTCAAACAGAGTCGAGAGGTTATCCTGGAGGTTATTCTTACGCATTATATAGATAACCCCTTTTTAGTTTTTGGTGTATTAGAGAGGCTAGAGGAAGGTACCGGAAACTTTAGAGCTGTGTTCCAGTAGCCATGTTTCTTGAAGATGATTGCCTAATGATGCAGCTTTATATACAGTGTGACTGTGTGATTGTGAAAACCTTGTGTTGGATGCTCCTTTTATCTAAGGTTTGCACAGATGAGTAAAAAATATGGATAAAAATAAATAAATAATAGGGGGGAACAAAGGTTAAAATATTTTGGAAATACTACTGGTCAGTGAGAGGGAGGGGTAAAGGGTACAGTATGTATGAGTTTTTTCTTTTTCCTTTTTTTTCCTGGAGTGATACAGACGTTCAAAAAAAATGATCATGGTGATGAATACACAACTATGTGACGATATTGTGAGCCACTGACTGTACACCATGTATGAAATGTTTGTATTTAAGTTTTATCAATAAAAATATTTAAAAATAAAAAACAATGAAAAAATCTTTTTGTCAGGTTGAAAGCAGAGAGAGAAAACCATTGATGCTTTCACTGGAAGAGCATTCATATATTAGGATTACCTGAATTTGGAAGTCTGAAGCCTTCCCACTGTACAGGGCTGCTGAGACACTAACTGGCTTTGTGATCCTGTGTGAGGATATGCGAGTGGAATGGAAAAGGCCAAGGCAACTTTAACTTGAACCTGGAGTTTTCCCTGTGCAGAATATTGCTGTATTCCCCCCCTCCCTCTCCCCTCCCTCTCTCCTCTCCTTCCGCCTCCCCACTCCCTCCCCCTCCCCCTCTCAATGTGTGCGCGTGTGTGCAATCCACACATGTGTATACAAACCTGGACTCATGCTGATATTTAAGGTAGCTTTTTCCTACTTAGTGATTTTATAAGACTCTCTTCTCTTGTTAAATATCTTTCTAAAACAGTGTTTTCCAAACACCTTTTAGTAGTGGCATCCTTATTTTCAAACCAAATCTTGTACAGAAGTCTAAAATATAAAATAGACGCAAGTGAGAAATTCTGACTAAAGCAACAGGGAGAGAAGAAACCCTGTCTGAAAATCACTGCTCTAAAAAACCATGTTTTAATGGCTACATAGTATTCTCTTATATGGACGTGGAGAGTTGCCAGATGAGTAAATTAAAAAAACAAGGTGCCCAGTTAAATTAGAATTTCAGATAAACCATGAGTAATTTAGTATACATATGTCCCAATTTGAATTTCAAATAAGCAATGAATAAATTTTAGAATAAGTATGCCCCATGGAATATTTAGAACATATTTATACTAAAAATTATTCATTGTTTCTCTGAAATTCTAATTTAACTAGACATCCTGTGTTTTGTATGGTGATCCTTTAATGTGTCATATTTTTTCTTACCAATCCATTGTTGAGAATTCCGATTTTACTAGTATATAAAATATTGAGTGATATATCTTTATACACACATCTTCATATACTTGTGAATCATTTTAAAGGCTTTTGATACTTTTACCAAATTGTGTTCCAATATACTCCAAAGAGCCATATGTGAGAGTGTCTGTTTCAGGAAAGGCTAGATATGCATTGATGCATTATTAGTGGTTTAGGTTAACCTGTTTTTCCCACCCAGCAAGGCCTTCAGACATTAGGCTTCAAGGCTGCAAAGTCTTATCAATAGTTTGGGATAACTGAAAGCAGTGGAGCCTTGGGGTGCCAAAGAGCCCAAAGGGGCAGGGAGGAGGGGTGGGGAGGGGCCGCTTAGCTGGACAGCATCTCGGTGCTTGGGGTCATGGGTCAGGAATAAGAAATATGTGTAAACATGAATGAACCTTGAAAACTTTATGCTGACTAAAGTGTCATACATAGAAAGACAAATACTGTATATGCTGGTTTGAAAGGAAGTATGCCCCCTAAGAAAAGCCATGTTTTAATATAAATCCCATCTCATAAAAGTAGAATAATCCCTGTTCAATACTGTATATTTGAAACTGTAATGAGATCATCTCCTTGGTTGATGTGATTTAGTCAAGAATGGTTGTTAAACTGGATTAGGGGATGACATGTCTCCACCCATTTAGGTGGGTCTTGATTGGTTTCTGAAGTCCTATAAAAGAGGAAACATTTTGGAGAATGAAAGATTCAGAGAGAGCGACACTACGAAGTAGAGTCCACCAGCCAGCGACCTTTGAAGAAGGAAAACGCCTCCCGGGGAGCTTCATGAAACAGGAAGCCAGGAGAAGAAGCTAGCAGATGATGCCGTGTTCGCCATGTGCCCTTCCAGCTGAGAGAGAAGCCCTGACTGTGTTCGCCATGGGCCTTCTCACTTGAGAGAGAAACCCTGAACTTCATCGACCTTCTTGAACCAAGGTATCTTTCCCTGGATGCCTTTGATTGGAGATTTCCATAGACTTGTTTTAATTGGGACATTTTCTCGGCCTTAGAACTGTAAACTAGCAACTCATTAAATTCCCCCTTTTAAAAGCCATTCCATTTCTGGTATATTGCATTCCGGCAGCTAGCAAACTAGAACACTGCATAACTCCACTTATGTGAAATATTTAGAATAAGCAAATTCCTAGAGAGAGAAAGTAGAGTGGAGGCTATCGGGAGATGGGAGCAGCGGAAGTAGAAGTTATTGCTGATGCGTAAAAGTTTGTGGGTAGTGGTGACGGTAGCATAACGCTGTAAAAGTAATTAATGCTGCTGGATTGTATACTTAAAAATGATTAAAATAGCAAATTTTATGTTACATGTTACTGCAATAAGCATTTAAAAAAAGTTTATTAATCACTGTCGTACTTTGCTAGCTGCCAGAATGTAATATACCAGAAACTGAATGGTTTTTAAAAAGAGAACTTTATAAAAATATATATATATTGGATAGATAGAAATCTAGTGGTCACTGGGAGGGAGAGGTAAGGGGTATGGTATGTATGAGTTTTTTCTTTTTATTTCTTTTTCTGGAGTGATACAACTGTTCTAAAAAATGACCATGGTGATGAATATACAACTATGTAATGATACTGTGAGCCATTGATAGTACACCATGTATGGAAAGTCTGTATGTTAAGAATGTATGTGCTTGTATGTTGTTGTATCAATAAAAATGTTTTTAAAAGTTAATACCCACAAAAAAAGGGGGGGGAGGAATTTAATAAGTCGCAAGTTTACAGTTCTAAGGCCAATTAAAGAAAGTCTATAGAAATGTCTAATCTAAGGCATCCAGGGATAAAATACCTTGGTTCAAGAAGGCCAATGAAGTTCAGGGTTTCTTTCTTGGCTGGAAGCGCATGTGGTGAGGTCTGCTAGCTTTCTCTTCCAGCTTCTTGTTTCATGAAGCTCCCTGGGAGGCGTTTTCCCTCTTTATCTCCAAAGGTCGCTGGCTGGTGGACTCTCTACTTCTCGTGGCTATGCCATTCTGAAGCTTTCTCCAAAATGTTTCTTCTTTTAAAGGATTCCAGTAAACTAATCAAGACCCACCTGGAATGGTTTAATACCCACATTTGATCGCATCACATCTCCATGGAAATAATCTAATTAAAGTTTCCAGCATACAGTCCTGAATAGGAATGAAAAGAAATGGTCACCTTTACAAAATGGGGTTAGGATTGAAACACGGCTTTTCTAGGGTACATACATCCTTCCAAACCAGCGCAATCATTAATGAAATCTAAACAAGAGGGAGAAAGAAAGGAGGGAAGGAGGGGAAGTAGGAAGGAAGGAAAGAAAGAAAAGGGAAGGGAGAGATGGGCAAGTCCCTAAAAGGGGAAGGAGACAGTATGGCAAACTTCACCCGGGATAAGTAAAAGTAAATTGTAAAGAACCAAGCACCCCTCACATAAGGTCTTATTTTTGGTACCCAGTGTTGTTCACCACAGAGACACCATTTCAAGAAGGGGGGAGCTACAGAGGGGAAAGTCTTAGAAGGTTTTTTTCCCACTTAAAAAATTGAAATTACATAAACATAATAGCAATAATTGAAAGGACAGAAAATCACCCATAATTTCGCCATCCTAACAAATCACACCTTTTATTTTGTGTGTACCCTTCTTGTCAAGGTCCATAATTTTTACACAGCCAGTGCAGAGCTTTCATAGCTTATATGGCTAATGTTATTTTTTTTCCTGGATTTCACAGGTAATAATTATTCATTTAAATAAATTTTAATGATAAACAAAAATGGAATAGCAGTGCACATATTGATTTGTAGCTTGTTTTTATTCACTTAGCTGTATATGTTAAAATGCATTTCAACATCATTTTTAATAAGTGCATTATATTCTGTCAAAGGGATATACCATTACTTGGTCCAATAATATTGAACTAATTCCCTATTGTTGGAAATTTAGGGGTTTCTTTTCTACAATATTTTGCTAGTCTAAGTGGGACCCATTTTCGATCATTTCCTTAGGCAAATTCCTGAAATTGAATTATATGTACACATGTTTTTCACATTCTTGATACATGCTGCTAAATTTACCTCCAGGTTTATCCCATTTATCTTCTCACTAGTAACGTATAAGAAAGTAATTATTTCCCCACAGCCTCTAACAATGTGTAATATTGTAAATGGTTGCAAAACATTCTATTCAGCTGAGAGCAACAAATTTACTTATTGTTTTCCTTCCCAATGACATTCAAATTGTTTTCAAATTTTCATTCTTATAAGCAATACCTTTGTGAACATCTTTGTGCCTAATATTTACCTGCAACTTGAACTGTGATTACCAAAGAAACCTGATTGAGAGAGCACATTTCCACGTCACTCCCTCTTTCCAAAATTAAAATTGAAATTTCCTGGGTATATAGGAGATTTGGGGCCCAGTTGGCATCCTGTCATAGCTAGGGAAAGGTAATGGACGGAATAAATCAGAAAAGGCCATGTGCCAAAGGATGTAGCACTAGAAATGTACTGCCAGACTGTCTTCCAAAAGGAAACTAATCCAATAACAATTCTGGTGGCTTAAAAAACCATTTAATGTAATATTCAAAGATATTAGGCAAGGAAGAAAAGCACTGCCTAACATTAACCCACAATAATGTCATCCCACAAAGAGGACCCTTCGGCCACAATAAAAATACACATTTCTGTCCCTCCAGACCCACCGCTAGCATGCCTAGGAATCGCTAGTGGGGTTTACAGGCTCTCTTTCCTATGGCGTCCCCATTCTAGAACTCCCTGTGCAAAGTCTGAGACCCCTAGGGGAGGAAGTACTGTTTTGATGACACTTAATCAGAGCTACTGACCACTCCTCTAGCTCCCCGGAAATCCTAGTCTCTGAGGCACAAGGTAAGACATCTTCATGGGGCAAACACCTCCTGAGCACATACTGAGGGTCAAGCACCGTGACAGGTCACCTCCAAGAAGCTTTCAGCTCTTTGCGGCCTTGTCTGGAGACCTAGTCCTCCCTGCTTTAACCTTTGCTTCATAATCTGCAATAAATATTTATTGCAGATGAACGGGCGCTGTTACAGATCATTTAATGTTCAAGTTGGAAGAGGCCGCAGAGATCATCTGGCTCAGCCTCCTCCTTTTATACAGTCATTTAGTGACAACTTCTCATGGACCAGACGCTGATGATTTTATTTAATAGGCTCAACACCCTTGGGCATAAGTATCATTACCTCCTTTTGCAGCTATGGAAACTGATGGGCATAAGTATCATTACCTCCTTTTGCAGCTATGGAAACTGATGCTCTGGGAGCTTAACTCCTCCTGCCACTGCAGGATGGCTCCTGGACTTTTGCCTGAGGACTGGATGGACAGCTCAGTTCAGTTCTCCTTGGTCTGCCCGCCTTTTTCGGCTAAGTTAAGCACTCAACCCCAGGCACTTTAGAAAAGGTTAAAAAACAAAGAGAGAGAAAGGGAGGGAAGGAGGAAGGCAAGGAAGAAAGGAAGGTAAGGAAGGGATGGTGGGAGGGAGAAAAGAAAAGGGGAAGGGAAGGAGGAGGAAGGAAAGTCTGCAACAGACAACATGAGAAGGAAACCAACTACCCATGTGCCTAAGCCTGTGTCTTCAGGTGTTCTTGGTCTATGCCTGCAGTGAAGGTTGATTGCCTCTGACCAGAGCTTTAGCTTCTCGCCTCCCCTCCGTGTTTTAAATTGTTAGGCTTGTGCTCTGGGGAGAAATCAGAACTCAGGTTGGCTCTCCAAGTGTCCCCTGAACAAGGAATTCCCCTGCAATAGTCCCTCCCCCCTGGGGCTCATCCCCCAAACAGTGCTGCCCGCCCCTTCTCCCTGCGCTTCCCTGCCCCACCCCCTCAGGATGGAGCCGCTCCTGCCGGGTCCTCTGCCACCGGATGTCACAGCAGAGGAGGGGTTTCCTTTTCATTGATTTATTTGTCCCTGAGATTCATTCTGAGGAGGAGGTTGACAACCACAGTGATTAGTTCAACCCTGTTACCTTTAGGAGAGAAGAATTGAGGTCCATCTGTTATTTTAGAATTTTATTATGAGAGAATAAGTGCTTGGTGACAAAAAAAAAACAAAGCAGATTTGCATAAAAGGAAAAGGTAAAATTCTTCAGGCCTCCAGCCTACGCCCATGCCGCTTAGGTTGTGACCACTCTTTAGCAGCTAGGTGTGCATTTTTTCAGATTATTTCTATGCATTTACGTATGCGCGTACTTATGAACCATTTTTATACAAAATGAGATGCATTATATATACATAAATCATTCTTCCTAGCACTTGTTGAGAAGAGTAAACCGTAATGTGTTTAATCAGTTCTCTACAGATGACCATTTCCAGCATTTTTATTACAATGTTGTAATTAATACATTCATACATTTGACACACTCATATGAGTTTAAGTGTAGGGGTTAATACCTAAAAAGGTAAGGTGATCATATAATCTATCACCTAAATCAGAACAAATGCTAATCCAGGGGGACCTGCCCAGAGAACAGGTGTCTACCAGGTGTCTGGTTACCTAAAAATGGAATTTCTACTCACAGGGCAACATTTAAAATGCTGCTGTTGTCAACTAGCCTTCCATCATAGTTTAACCAATTTTTATTCTCCACAAGTGTATGAGAGCTCCTATTTCTTCGAACTCTCAAAATACTGACATTATATTGATAATTTTTCTTGACTTTGCCAGACTAATAAGAAATTGTTTCTTGTTTTAATTTGAATTCATTTAATAATTCACCAAACTTGAACATATTTTCATGTAGTATTGGCCATTTATAATTCTGCTTTCTATGAGCCGCTTGTTCATATTCTTTATGTCTACATTTCTCTTGAATTGATCCTTTGCTTATTGATCTGTAAGAGCTCTTTGTATATTAAAGTTGTTAGTTGTTTGTCACATATTGGGCTACTTATCCCAGGGCGATGTTGTTGACTTTGTGATTTTTTTTGCCTTAAAATACCTTGAAATTAGATAGTGTTTTCTCTTATGACATTTGGGTTTCATGTCCAACATTGTAAAAAGCAAAAAGTAACCATTTTTCCCATATAATTTTAACTTTCTTTTTACACTTAAATTTTAAGCTACTTGGCATTTATTTTGGTTTAAGAAATGAATCCAGCTTTATTTCTTTTCACCTTGTCTAGTCAGTTTTCCTAACATCATTCACTGACTAGCGCATCTCTTCCTCCCCCTGCTGATTTGAAATGCAATCAGTATCTTATGCCACCTCCCCATATGTACTCTGGTCTATTTCTGACCCTTCTCTTTCCTTCTATTGATCCATTTAGTCTAACCTTTAGTGTCCTGCTTTATCAAGTCTATACTCTTATGTCTTACTATCTGGTAGATCTATTTCCCCATCGTTAATCTTTTTCAGATTTTCTCTAATCATTTTCTCAGGTTTAAACTCTTCCATCTGAACTTAGAATCATATTGAGAGATTCCCCCCAAAACAGTTATTTGATCAGGATTGCATTGAATTTGTAGATTAAGTCAGGGAGAATTAATGTCTTTACATCACTAAGTCTTTTCCAAGAATAAGCTCTATCTTTCCTTTAAGGTTCAGTTTAACTACAGGGTGGCCATAAAGGAAAACATGGATAAACATCCGTAGTTGGTGGTTTATTTATATTACATTACAATACATGGTCCAGTCAGTTGCTCATTAACAACATATGGCTCCATGACCAAGCAAAACTGCATGGAGTGCAGGATGTAAAACCACAGTTCTATTGATCCCTGCACACGCCTCAGTGGTACGCTGCCTCCGATGAATTGTGTCTCTGAGTTTTCATTGAATAAAACTGTGCTCAAGCTTATTCCAGAAGGAGTAAACAAAGCAGTTCTATTGTTAAGAAATTATTAGTATTATCCATTATGTTAATTTCCTAGGGCTGCCATAGCAAAGTATCACAAACTGGGTGGCTTACAGCAACAGAAATTTATTGTCTCTCAGTTCTGGAGGCCAGAAGTCCAAAACCAAGGTGTTGGCAGGGCCCTGGTCCCTCTGAAACCTAGAAGGGAGAGCCCTTCCTTGCCTTTTCTATCTCGTGGTGTTGGCCGGCAACCCTTGGCATTCCTTGGCTCATAGATGCACCGTCCAGGTCTCTGCCTCCATCTTCATGTGGCTTCTACCTATGGGTCCTGTCTCTGTATTTCCTCTCCCCTTCTTATAAGGACACCAGTTGTATTGGATTACAATAGATCTTTGAGGGGGTGGGCACACGATTCCACCCTTAAAAGTTCTGAAAGGGGTTGTCAATCGGGATGACCCGCCGTGATCTGGATCTTGCCAAGTTCTGATGGGTTGACTTTGGTCCTGGCCCAGCTCGTCCTGGCCTCAGTCGGGGGAGGCAGGAGGCCACACCGCCCTTGCCGCAGTCACAGCCTGTGTGTTCTGGGCTCTACATGGCCCAGTCGTGCTGTCGTTTTTCCTGTTAATGTCTGACAGGACCCAGTTCAGTCGATTCTGAATGAGAAACACCTGGTGTGCAGTGATGCCCGGCGGCCCTTGACATGTCACACCTGTGTGGTTAGTGCAGCCGTCAGTGCACCCTGCACCGTATGTTGCATGAGGGTTGTGTTAGTCTGCAAGCTGCCGGAGTGCGACATGCCAGACCTCGAATGACTTTTAAAGGGGGGGAGTTTAATAAGTTACAAGTTACACGTTCTAAGGCAATGAAAATGCCCAAATTAAGGCACAGACAAGAGGTTACCTTAATTCAAGGACGGTCCATGGGTTAGAAACACCTTTGTGAGCTGGGTAGTCACGTGGCCGGCATCTGCCTCTCCAGGTTTTGGCTTGTTTAACATCTCATGGCCACGTGTGCTGGGCTCCAAGCATCTCCAGACATCCGAGTCTCTGTTCTCCACGTGTCTGCAGCTGTCAGCTCTGCTCTGAAGTTTCTGTGGGCTCGGAGGCTTCCGTCATTTCTCTCGTTTTTGTCGTTTCTGACTCTTTCCAAAAATGATTTCTCTTTTAAAGGATTCCAGTAAGCTAATCAAGGCCCACCTGGGATGGGTGGGGTCACATCTCCATCTGATCAGAGTCAATGTCCACAGTTGGTGCATCACCTCTCCCTGGAAAAATCTAATCAGAAGATGCCAACCTACACTATTGATCAGGATTAAAAAGAAAAGGCTGCCCCTACAAGACTGGATCAGGATTAAAACACGGCTTTTCTAGGATACATAATAATACTTTCAAACTGGCACAAGGGAGTTTCCTGGAGGCTGGTGAACCCCGAGTTTGCTCCTTTCCTCCCGGCAGGTCTTTCTGCTTGCCTCCTGCCGCAGAGCGTGCCCAGGGCTCATTGGGAGATGGATATGACTGAGCAGACAAGAACCTGAGCAGGCATCGGCCTGTCTCCCCTTTGACAGGACTGTAGCCGAAGGTCATCAGGACCCTGAGGACATCCCTGGCCGGGAATCCTGAGGGGGGCCCTGGGCCAAGCCAGGGAAATCTGGTAATGTGTTGTTTTCATCTGAGTATCACAAACTCTTGTACTTTTCCTTTCTTCCCTGTTCTTTTGAGCCAGAAACAGAGAAATGTTTCCAAGCTCATGTACGGGCCAAGAGATGACAGCATTGGACAAGTCCCCGACTGAGCTGATGCTCTGATCCCTGAGCCAAGGAGGGAGGCAGCCGCCCAACCTGCACTTGTCAGGCCTGTCTGGGTGCCAGGCAGCAGAGGTCAGCCTGCTTTGTGCTGTAGCTGTCAGAACTGCAAGGGGGCGCCAAGCACATCTGGGCCCCTGAGTAGTCTGAAGGTGTACAGAGAAAGCTTTGTGCTCAGGCTCTGTTGCCAGACAGCCTCAATTCCAGTCCCAACCTAGCTTCTCAGCAGCTGTGTGACCTTCAGCACATTACTTTACCTCTCTGAGCCTCAGTTCCCACCACGGTAAAATGAGGATAAGAAGAGCACCTAATTTAATTTGCAAGACTATTTGGAGACAATGGCACTAGCAAAACAGCCCCATGCACAGTAGACCCTCCGTGTGTGGTCGGTATCTGCTCAGTATTGTAGCAGGGGCCTCACCTTCCCCTGGCGCTCGGAGGAAAAGGCAGGGTTCTGGTGCTACTTCGCAGACCTAGGCCAGTCCTACCCAAGCTGGGTAAGCTTCTAAGCAGGAGAGAACTGAGCTAACACATCACATATCCCTGCCATCAACCACCCTCAGAGTCCCTTCATCCCCAGGGGACCTATGGGCCAGGCCAGGGGTAGGAAATGGAGGCCTGGGGAGCCTGCCTGGATCTGGAACCTCCCTGGATATGAGCAGAGATGGGAAAAGTGGGCCTGATGCCTTGTCCCAGCCTTGAATAGAGGATTGGCTCAGCTCCCTAAGGGGATGGGCAGCGGACCCTCCCTTTCTCGGTGAGGCCACTACTCAGGGATGCGTGGTCGCAGCACCCCCTGCAGGATTCATATCACCCTAGGTGGGCTTCCCCAGCGTGCCCCCTACTGTGCTCCTTAATAGGCAGTTGAATTACAGAGCCTCCCAGGGCTGTGGGGTGGAAGTGTCACAAGGTGGTGAGTTTCCATAGTAACCTTGGAGGCTCTGAGTTGCGATTGGCTCTGCCGATGGTGAATCTCCAGGTCAATACAAACAGAGGCCAAAAATCCTGACTCACCAGGAGTTTTCTTTGGAAGAGGGATCAGAAGAGATGGTTTCTAAGGTCCCTCCTAATTCTAAGGTTCTATGATTTTTTCCCATCACATGTTGCTATAAAGCAGTGGTTCTCAGCCTTTGTTTGCACATTGGAACTAACTGGACAGCTCTAAGAACTCCTGATGCCTGTGTCCCACCTCCAGAGATTCTGATTTAATTGGCCTGGGATATGTAACCTGGGTATCAGAGATTTTAACATTTCCCCAGATGATTCTAATGTGTGGCCAGGGTTGAGAACCACTGATAAAAAGGCAGGTGAAGTAATAATAACCATCATTTAGGTGCCAGGCACTGTGCTAAGTCCATTACGTACATTATCTCTTTTAATCCTCACGATGGTCTCCATTTTCCAGATGAAAAAACTTGCTTAGAAAGGACAAGCGACTTCCCAAGGCCACAGACCAGTAAGAACTGGCATTCTATCTCCAGTGCTGTCAGGTAACAGCGATAATAGCAGCTTAGAAGCTATGTGAAGCGGGATACAGGGGCACGTCTGGGGTACCCAACCCAGGGCTCCCAGCCCTCTGCTGCCCCCAGCATTTCATCTTTTCCTGTTGGGTAAGAGTTGGCAGGCCAAGTGGGGCTGGCTCCATCCTCAAGCAGAACCCAGCAGATTGCAGGAAGGCCCTGTGGGATCTGCCTTTTCATTTGGGAGAGGCGGGACCAAGACCTGGTACTCAAAGATGTTGCATCATGTGTTTAGTTTTCCAGCTCTTGTAATGATCGGCAGTCTTTCAACATGGGACTCAGCACTGGATGGGATTTTGCTCCCAGGGGAGTGGGGAGTAGTTAGGAATCACACTGTGTTCCCCAGGTGTTTTTGGTTTTTTTTAGGAAGAAAAAAAAAAAGTCAGGAGCCGTCCATAAAATGAGACCAGTGCCTTTTTATTTGCAGTTTCATTGAAATTTAGTGACAGGCAAACACAGCAGGTGCCTGTTTTAATGGCAGTAAAAGAAAATTGGGCAGCAGTTATTTAAATGGAGTTTGAGCTGTTTAAATCTAAAGTGTAGGGACATGTGTATGTCTTAAAAGTATGTTTACAAGGCGTGGATATTTGGGTTGAAGTGTTTTTGGCAAAAATGACATGAGAAATATTTTCTTTTCTTATTTTAAACCTTCCCCTTTGCTATTCAATTCCTAAATTTAGCAGCCCAAGAAGCGGTAAGCAAATCTAGCTGGAAAAAAAACTGGAGCAAGTCAGGCAAGTTTCAAAGTTTAATCAAAAGTGATGGACTGAAAAGAAAACCCTCAAAAATGAGAAGTAATCCTTCCCATTTTATAGTGCAAAGTCATTATTTCAGCTTAAACAATTCCAGATGTGATTGATCTTATTGGACATGGAGGTGCCGGATTTGGCAGTCCCTTAAAGGATGAAAACTGGGAGGGGGCGGTTGCCAAGCTCTTCAGGGGGCAGGAGGGGTGTGGGAGACTTACAGAACTATTCCTCACCATCTCCCAACCTTCATTCCCAACCCCTGGAAACTCGGGAGCTTAAGCCGTGGTCCAGATGGACTCCTGTCCTCCACCCTACCCCACCCCCCAAAAAAGCTGAACACAGCCCTGCCTGCTGGGGAAGGCTGAGAGTGCCTCGCCCAACTCTGGGCTCAAGACACTTGAGTCATATGCCCGAGACCAGCCTGAAAGCCTGATATCTTGGAGTGGGTGGCTGTCACCTCCATTATGTCATTGCCAACAGTGGCTTGTTTGCTGGTTTTGGGTTTTGGTTTATTACTTTTTGAAAATTCATTTTCTATTTATTGAAAGAAATGGCATTGCTGCACTTCTGTTTATTAGAGAAGGACACCCAACGCCAACAAGTTAAAGGAGAGAAAGAGAGGGAGGGAAGGAAGGAAGAAAGGAAGAGGGAGGGAAAGAAGTAGGAAGGAAGGGGGCCAAGGCAAATTTGGATTAAATGTGACTGGCTTCAGGGGCCCAAACAATATTGTGAGAGCCCTTTTCCCTTTCCTTTTTGGGCTCGGATTGTTTCTTCTGGGATTCATTCTTCAGACAAGATTTCTCCATGTGGTGAGCAAGAGGACTCTCACCTTCCAAGTTGATCAATGCTGATGAGAACAGCTCATCTTAGAGAAAAGTCTCAGGGAAGTTCTAATTGGCTCTCACTGAGTTCAGTGGCCACTCCTGAACCAGTCACTCTGGGTACAGATGCAGTAAGGAGATTGGCCCGGCCTGCGTCTTGGGGTGTTGGCAGGCCAGAGAGTGACTGACAGCCCTTTGAGGAGCATCCCGCCTGGAGTGGTGAAGATGGTTCCTAAGGCAAGGAAAAACTATCCCATCACCTCCTTGGTCCACCTCAATTTCGAGTTTGTCCTTGGCTTGATGGGGGTGGGGGCAGGGTTGAGAAATGAGGACGCTTGAGGTCACAACAACTCATCACTTGTTTATTCATTCACTGCTGGTTTTGAGTGCTTGTGATCATCCAGGCACTGTTCTCAGGTTTGGGGGGTTTTAAACAAATCTCCCTCCCAGCACCTGACATATAGTAGGTCCTCAACAGATGTTCGCTGAATGAAGGAATTAAAATGTTTAATGAAGGAGCATTAAACAAAACAGACAATTCCTGCCCTTGTGAAGCTTATATTCTCATGAGGAAAAATGGACAAAAAAGATGAAATAAATAAGTAAAATACATGAGCAGATCAGATGGTGATGCGTGCTATAAGGAAAAGTAAATTGGGCAGGGGGCTAGGGAATGCGGTTGTGGGGGCTACAGTTTTATGTAGAGGGCAGCCAGAGAAGGCTCGCAGAGGAGGCGAGGTGAGACCCTGCAGGAGGTGAAGGAGGGAGACCTTCAGATATCTAGGGGAAGAACCTTCCAGACAGCAGGTAGCAGGCAGAAGGAGCAAAAGCCCAGAGGGGGAGGGTGCCTGGCATGTCCACGGAACAGTAAGGAGGCCAGTGTGGCTGGAGGAGGCAGTAGAAGCTGAGCTCAGTGAGCTGAGCGGGACTGGGCCCATGTAGTCTCTGGCTGGCCACAGTGAGCGTGGGGTTCTTGAACTCTGAGGGAGAGAAAGAAAGCCAAAAAGCGTCACATGTGCTGTTTCAGAGGATCCCATTTGATAGCTGTTGTTTTCTTCCCTATTTGATTGTAGGGAACTTGAGAGCAGGGACAATATTTAGGTTTTCATTCATTCGTTCCTTCATTCAGCGAACATCTGTTAAGGACCTATGTGTCAGGTGCTGGGAGGGAGATCAAAGAGAAAAGGCTCACCATAGAATGGAAGAGAAAGGGGAGTAAAGCACAAATTTCAGTGCGGGGTGATATGTGCCCCAGCCTGGCATCTCAAAATCCCAAGATGCCCTCTTCCCTTCTGGAAAGGGCAGCGACACCAAGTCCCAGTCAATTGGCTGTGTACGGCTCCAAACCCAGGATCTCTGGTTACCAGCCTGGTCCAAATAGAGCTCCTCAGGGTTCTGCAGCCTAGTACCTAAGGATGCATTTGCCCCTGATATGCTTAGGAAGCAATGTAGGTGGGTAAACAGGAAGGCAGCAACACAGTTCCCCTTCAGAAGAGCAGAGAAGGGAAACACAGGCCACCTGATCGCAGTGCATGTGACATCTGCTGGTCAAGCGTAGCAAGGACTCCATCCCTAGCTGGGGGTTGGGGTGGAGTGGGGTTCCACGGTCAATCCGCCCAGCTCCTCTATCCATTCTCTCAGGTTAGGGGGAGGAGTTTCTTCTCCATGGTCCTCCATAGCTGTGCTGGGATGAGATGGGGGGAGAAAGGGGCTAGATTCCTAGATTCTTTTTCTGGGGGTCATACTGCTTTGTGCTTATTTCCATATTCCCGGACTTTTGCACAATGCCTGGCACATAGTAGACTATTGGTAAATGCTTGTTGCTCAAATACTAATGGTGCGCCCTTGGGACCGTGGCTGCCAGTGCACAGAGCTGAGGGCTGAATTGGGCTGTGGAGCCTTGGGGGAGGGCATCTGTAGCTTGGATAACCAGGAGACTCGAAGTGCCTGTTGCTGCAGCAGGGAATGCAGGAGAAGCACCAGCTGTGGGGGAAATGAGGAGCTAGGTTTGAGTGTTGAGATAGAGGTACCCATAGAACATTCAAAGGTCTAGAAGTCTCAGGATCAAAGAACAGAGCTAAAGGGAAAAGAAGAATTTGAAAACTGGATGGAAAAGAGTGTGGTCTGGGCAGTTGAATTGGGGATTAGATACCAGGGATAGAATGGTCTTGGATGGTGACTAAGGTGAGCCAGGGAGGGGCTGAGGAGAGAGGAAGTGAAGTCCCTGGAGCTGCAGAGGGCATGAAATTACTGTGAGCCGTATGTCATCCTTCTTCAGTTCCTCCCTCTCCTGGGCTGATGCAGGACCAACTGATGTTTCAGCTCAAAACATTAGGGACTGCTGAGGGAAGGGCCAGACCTCTGGGAGGAAATGGGCCCTGGTGTTTCCATGGCGTCTGTCTTCACAAGTTATCTCACCAGTAAATGGCCTAACCCAGACCTTGGTTCCATGCTGGATTAGGTGGATTAGGCTGCTCAGAGGCTGTTCTGTGGGAGGGAGCAGCTGACTTCTCCTGACAGCATCCTTGTGGATGATAACTCAGTTCTGAGGCCTCAAAACAGGGCTTTGGCCTGAGCAGACATTCTTCCAAAACATTTTCTGTGGGCCTGAGGAAGCTTTGAATAAGGTGCAGCAAAGTAGCAGGCTGGGGATGGGGGAACAGTCTTGGAAGCATTCCTTGTACTTCCTGGCAGTAGGAGGTGCTTGGCAGAGCCTTGCTGTATGAAAGAGTGAATGAGTGATTCAAGGATTCAAAAACAAATGAGTGGCCAGGTAATCCCTGGAGTGTGCAGAAAGGATGTCCCAGTGCCTGGTACACGGCTGGCTCTCGATTAATATTTATTTGGGTGGTGGGGTGAGTATGGGGTAAGTGCTCAGAGGTTTCCCGAAACTCACAGAGTGGCCATAAGTCCTAAATAAATAAACTCGGTTATGGCCTTCTGTTGACTTATAGGCTAATTCAGTGGCATACTCTCCTCTTGGGAGCTTTAAAAAATTACCCCTCCAGTTTTTCTCTTATTTTAGCTCTACAGCCATTAACTGGAGGCTGCTTTCTATTTCTCTGTCTTGACGTCTCCTGCTGGGAGGAGGATGGGGACAGTTAGCCCCCAGAGTTACCGGGTGTGAAGGTCAGAAAGGATCTCTCTTTCGTTGTCACTGTGAAGGTTAAACACTTTTCTTACTCGTAGAAATCCAGGGTTCAAACCAGAACATTCTCCCTCTCTCTCCTTCCCTCCTTCCTTCTCTCCTTCTGTCTTTCCTGAAGTGGATTTCAAGTCCATGGGGGTGGAGGTGGGCTGGAGGGGCTCTGCCATATCTCTTCGGTCCCTGGCACCAACATGGATTACAAAGCAGCAGCCATAGCAGCTGTCAACCTCCCTAAGCGTACACACCCTGAGCGTCTGTTTCTAGCATGGGGCCAGATGCGATGGACTCAAGAAAATCTCCCTCGCTGGCTCTGACCTCAGGGAGCTTCTACCTGGCTGGTAGGACAGGATGCAAACCCGAGAGGGTAATGACACTACAAGGTGACGGCAGAAAGGAAATAAGAGCTGCTGGAGCCTTCAGTGTTCCTGTCCGGTGAAGTTGGGAGCTAGGCCCTCAGGGGAGCATGCAGGCTCTGGGCTGCTGGGGGATGTACCCCAGCCTCACCCAACACATCAGTCTCCACTCCTGCAGGTCCAGCTGTCTTCCTGGGACCATCCCTCTTAGGAACCAGGCCTGTGACTCAGCCCCCATGTGAGGGTTCAGTGAATGGACATCCCTATCCCACCTTCCTGTTGCCTCTGCAGGCTCACGGCTCCAGCTTGGGGCTGCTGACCGGGTGGGTGGACTGGAGCCGGGATGCACTCGCAGTTAATATTTCATGGCGCTCTTGGGAACATCCAGCCAGTGGTGAAGTTCAAGTCATGAGGTTTCTGTCATCTACCACTCCCCAGCACTTACACCAGTTGACCCAGTGGGTCTGCCATGGGGCTATTTCAGCAGCAAGCAGTGGTCCCTGAGAAGATGCTTCATGGTCTGTGCATTTGGGTTCTGGCAGCTCTGGCATTTGTGTGTGCAGCCGTGCTTGTCTTCATGGATAGTTCTCTCTGCAGAAGCTTGTCCGATCAGACACCTCCTACATCCTAGTCCAGTGTCAAGCCCAAGTTCATCCCTAGGAGACTGTCAACTGCAAGTTGCTTGCAGCTTCTAACCTGTTTTGGGGTTCCCTTAAGGCACCTCATCTTGGGGGAGGGGTGTCTAGTGCACTCCAGGGGTGGCTTTTACCACATCTGACAAACAGCATTGATCAAGAATATGTACTTGGACAGCCAGTACAACCACGGTCTGAATCCAGACCCTGAGACTCACTAGCTCTGACGTTAGCATTATTTTTGACTTCTTTGAACCTCAGTTTCCTCATCTGTGCAGTGGAGGAAATAATGATTGCCTCACAGAGCTGGGGGAAGGTACAAACGAGGCAGAGCTGTTGGCTTGCACCTGGTGTGTAAGTTTGTACCACACTGCCCTGCCTTTGCCCCCTCTGATGCTGACCTTTGTCTCAGGTGACAGGAACGCCCTCCCGGGGCTTTGACGAGAAGGCATACCTGGCCGCCAAGCAGCTGAAGGCCGGAGAGGACCCCTACCGGCAGCATGCCTTCAACCAGCTGGAGAGCGACAAGCTGAGCCCCGACCGGCCCATCCGGGACACCCGCCACTACAGGTACGGCCTCCATTGTGCCCGTGGAGAAAGAAAGGTAGGGACAGGCCCACGCCACTTCACCTGCCTACTTTCCATCATGCGTGTTTACGAGGTGAGGAAGATTTCCTTGGACTCAGTCTGGTTATTGAGGCATTCAAAACCTCGCCTTCAATTGCTTTTCCTGACTCTTTTTTATTTCTTTGACCTCCTGAGGGCCTGAGCTGGGACTTCCTAACCGGGCCAAGCACCTCTGTCTGGCATCCCAGCAAGAGGGATCCTGCCGGGCGGTTTGGGGAGTGGGTGAGCCAGCAAGACCTGGTGTCCTGCTGGTGGTACCTGAGGTGATGAGAGGCCACCTGCAGTGCAAAAAGTGGGGCGCAGTGCATTGCCCCAAGGCATCTCTTTCCTTCCTCTCACCACTCCCCAACCCCGCAGCTTCCTAGTCCTCAGCTCTTCCCAGGAACGCCTCCCACTCTTGCTCTTAGTTATCCCGATGCGGTGAGGTAGGAAAGGTCCTTGGCAAGGATTCCCTCTCATCCCAGCTCTGACACAGCTTGGTGTGAGCATCCTCGGTTCAGGACCTTGTCATGTCCTGTCTATATTATGACAGTCACCCCTCCAGCCTTTCCTCTTCCTGCTCTCACCTACAGGAACAGGAGAAGCCCTTTATCCTGAATTTCAAGCCACCCCTTTCTCCCATGACCTGCCTTGTCCACCTTCCGAACCTTATCTCCTCCTCACCTGGCATTTAACGCTCCAGGAATCCTACCACCCACTTTCCCTGCTTCCTTCTGTTCACACATGCTGTTCCCTCTGCCTGAACGCGCCCGCGCTCCCAGCCACCTGCATCCCTCAAGGCTCGGATAGGTGTCCTTTCCTCCAGGGAAGTTTCCTTGCTTGGTTCGGGGCCTCCTCTGCCCTCCGTGCAAACATCTAGCAGCAGCAAGGGCGTTGTCTGAGCTGACTCATGGTGTGTCTGCAGCTCTGAGTGACCCACATGAGCTGGCTGGGGCCCAGCTCTGTACCCGGAGCTAGACCAGGCCTCCATCTGGTCTTGGTTTGAGGGTAGGTGGGTATGACTCAGGTTATTTCTGTTTGCTAAAGCTGCCAGAATGCAATATACCAGGAATGGGTTGGCTTTTTTAAGGGGGATTTATTGGGTACAAATTTATAGTTCAAAGGCCATGAAAATGTCACAATTAAGGCATCCAGAGAAAGATACCTTGACTCTGAAGAAGGGCTGATGGCATCCAGGCTTCTTCTGTCACATGGGAAGGCATGTGGCTGGCATTTACTGGTTCTTCACTCCAAAATATCTCTGGGCTTCTGTGGGTCCTTGCTTGTTTCAGCCAAGGCGTTTCTGTCTCTGAGCTCTCTCCAAAATGTCTCTGGGCATTTCTTTTCTCTATACCCTTCACCTGATTTCATCTCTCTGTTCTCTGTAATGGCTCTGAAGTCTCCGTTTCCTGTCTTTTATTCTTTTCATAGACGACTCCAGTAAAAGGATTATGACCCTTGAATTGAGTGGGTCACATCTCCATGGAAACAATTTAATCAAAAGTTCCCACCCAACAATATGTCTGCCCCACAGGGATGGATTAAAAAGAACTTAGGCTTTTCTGGGGTACATATCAGTTTCAAACCAGCACACAGGTCAGGATTGTTTTTACCTCAGTTTACCTCCAAAGCAGCTACCCCACAGTGTGAAGGATGATTGTGAGATAGTGGTGCGTGGGGGGCCTCGTTCTAGTGCCCCCATGTCACTCATGGGGGTGCACCTGAAATTCACTGGGCTTGGAGATGGGCGCAGGGTAGGGGGAACCCAGGCTATAGCCTCCACTGTCCTGTACCTTCAGCACTGCCAGCCTCTGGAAACCACTCATGCAACCAAATAAGGCAGTAATTCTACTCCTCGGAAGGGGCCCCACCTGGGTCTCATGGCCAGCTTCAGGCCTTGGAAAGTCTTTCTCAGTCCTGGGTGCTCTCTCCCCATCTCTGCATAGGCTGTGGGGCTTACGAGGTTATGTCCACTTTGCTCCACTTAGAGACCCTTCCTGCACAGGCCATGGCCGACCTAGTCCCCAGGAGCCAGGGAATCTGCTGAGCCAAATCTGTGAATTGAGAGATTGGCCTGAAGGATCTCTGCCCACCATCTCTTTTCAACCGCCATTCTGAACCTTCTCCGGTATTTCCTGAGAAATTAAAGGGAAGAATTCCCCTTGGGACTCCTGACTTCTTTAAAATCCAAGGGGTGGGACAGGCCACGGTGACTCAGCAGGCAGAGTTCTCACCTGCCATGCCGGAAACCCAGATTTGATTCCCGGTGCCTGCCCATGCAAAAAGAAAAAAAAAATCTGAGTGGTGCTATTGTGAACCCCGCTCCTCCCCTTGGTCCTCCAAGCTGCAGCTTCTGCTGGACTTGAAGCTGTCGGGCTAGTTCCCGGTCCAGCCTCTCTATCTGGGGAGTCTCTCCTCAAGGGGAGCAAAGAAACGTAAACCACATAAGGTAGGGAAGCCCCTACAAGCCCTGAACCCATGGTATGGGCATGTGACAATTCCCTTCAGAGACTCATGGCCCAGATAAACCCTCATCCTCAAAGGTGTAAATTCCAGAAAAGTGCCTAGTGGAGAGGGGTGGGGAGTGGGGGTGGGGGGAGCAAAGGTCAAGCCCATCCTCCATAACGGGTGTTGGCCAATGCCCAGTTTGCCACTTGCAACGCAGAGCCCCTCATTCCTGGGCACCAGATGGTTGGAGGATAAGGATAGAGAACCGAGGGTCCCTAGAGGTCCGTACTGGGAAGGTGGGTGCCCGGGAGGTGCTTTGCTCCCAGCACAGAGCGCCCACTGTCTGCTTCTCCCAGCACTCCCCACCTCAGCTGCCAAGCCCACTCCCGCCCCCAAACCCACAGGCCTTTGGGACCATGAGCATACTTGGAAAGTATGGCTTCTAAGGGAGCAGAAGGTGAATTTCCCTCCCCTCCTCCCAAGCTTTATTTTAAAGCCTCTTAGGATTTCTCCCTTGGGAGTCCCAAGCAGATGGGACCCCTGCCTGTCTGACCCGGTCTACTCTGCAGGGCAGGAAACGGGCCTGGGAATTCCAACTGTAAGCTCTCGTCTGTGGAATAAATGTCATAATGAACAAATAGTCACTGCTGGAATAGTCAGAGAGCAGCTGGAATAAAGAAGATTGCCATGAAAACCAGCGGCTGCGGCAGCCTCCCGGCCAGCCCCAGGAGCACAAATAAATGCATTTGCGGCAACGGCAGGGATGAAGGCTGGCAGGAATGGGTTCTTCTAATTTTCCTTCCAGAGGAGTGAGGAGAGAGCCAACAAGCCAAACATGTGGGCTCTGTAGCCAGTGTAGCCCAGATCCGGTGTGGGAGGGAGCTGGCTGGTGGTGGGTGCCTTTGCTGGTCTCTCGGAGGCTTCCGTTTCCTCCAGGAGGCCTGGGGCCCTGCGGGAAGAGAGACGCTGCCCCCCCTGCTTGGTAGCTCCAGCCCGAGTCAGCTTCCATCCGTGTAGTGAGGGTGGAATCAGCAGGTGGGCGGGACGGTGACAATTTCTTTCCAGATCCTTCCAAAGGTCATGAACAGGAAGAGGAGAAGGAAGAAGTTACTGGGTAGATCAGTCCCGTTTCTCTAGAGAAACAGAACCAAGAGGATGCGCACGTGTGCACGTGTGTGTGCGCGCGTGTGTGCACGTGTGCATGTGTGTACAGAGAGAGAGAGATGTATTACAAGGAATTGGCTGGCAAGTCCAAGCTCCATAGGGCAGACCATAGGCTGGAAACTTCAGTAAAAATGATGCTGAGTCCTGCGTCCAATCCCCCCGAAGAAGCTGGCAGCCTGGAAATTTCACAAGAGTCAGTGTTGAAGTCTTGATTGAATGAGACCCCCCACCCCCCGCCATTGCTGGGGAAAATCTCCTTTATGTAAGGTCAACTTGTTGTCGATGCTGATCTACAAAATACCCCCAAAGCAATAACTTATGCAAGTGTTTGTCAATGGACACGTAAAATTGATCGTCACACAGGGTTTCAGGAGACAAATGAGAGGCTGTTTTCCCTCCCACCCTCCTCCCCATTTTGCCTCACTTGGCCTGCTGGGATGTCAGTGCCAAAACAGCAGGGAGTTTGGTCGGTTTGGTTCCATGCTGTACCCCAGGGCCTGGTACAGCGCCCTCACTCTGCAGGAATCCTTCTAAACATGTGAATGAATTTGGGGCTCCAGGAGCTCTGGGTATTTAGTAAAAATCTCTTTGGTCTTTACCAGCTACTTCCCTCTGCAGGCTCCAGGCTGGGTGACATCTGAGTGCTGGGCCTGAGCTGAGTGAGGCATGGCAGGGAGGGGCGGGGGCCTGGTCCTGGCTTGGGTTTGCCTTCCCTGCCCCACAGAGGTGTTCTCAGAGGCAACAGACCTGGAGAAAGACAAGTCTGGAGTCTGCCCCAGGGATGCCCCCATAGCCGGCCTCTGACCTCCCTGCTTCCTCCACAGTTGCCCATCCGCATCCTATTCCCTGGAACTGCCAGCCACCAGTGTCATCATTACCTTCCACAATGAAGCCCGCTCTACCCTCCTGCGCACGGTAAAGAGGTAAGCCAGGCCACAGGACCCTCATCTCTCAGTGGTGCTGCCCCCAAGGCCTCAGGGGGACCCACTGAGCCTCTGGCTAGGGGGGAAGAGTCTTAAGAGAGGGTGTTGTGGCCAGACAGCATGAAGACCAGCTGGCCCTGATGAATCAGGGTGAAGGCGTGGTCAGGGCATGGTCAAGGTTAAGAGATTAAGAGCCCAGAACCCTGACAAAGTCAAGACCCTAGGAAGAAAGCAGAAATGCAAGGGAGCGGGGCGGGGGCAGCCAGCAGGGATAGATATGATGACTTAGGAGGGTGGATGCCAGCCCAGGAGGCACCAGTCTGCCAATGAGAGAGGGCCCTTTCGGTCCACCTCCTCAGTTTGGCCCTGTGGTCAAGATTAACCCCGCTTGCCTTGTTTCCATGAACCTAAACAAAAGAATAGGATTCAGAAAGAAGTTCCCAGTGTTAATCCAGGCACTAAAGAAACTTGGGTTTCATTTCCTGGGGAGTGGAGGAGGGGCAACAATGGAAGAGGAGCGAAGAGGGCTGTTCCTGAGAACAGCCCTGCTGCCCCATTAGGCCAGAGTCTCACTAGCCTTCAGGCAGCTTGGGGGCCAACCATGAGCTTGCTCCTAGGCAGGGCTTGTTGAGTCTCAGGCAGTCCAGCAGCTATGGCTCCTGTCTCCCCCAATTCTGCTAGGGCAGTGCCCACCCTCTTATCTGGCGTCAGTCTTCTAGAGTCCAGGGATCCAGGCAGCAGTGTCAGTGGGGTCCCTTAGAAAAGTCTGGAGGAGCATGCTGCATCTCAGCTTTGGATCAGGCTCCAGAAAATTTGCAAGCAGCTGCCCATGTTCAGTGCACTGGGACCCTGAGCTGGGTGGTGGGAAAGCTCCACGGCTCAGGGAGAGTTAATTGGAAGGTGGCTCCCTAAGTCCAGACTCTTTGTCTGCTCCTATCACTGCTCCAGTGTCCTGAACCGAACTCCTGCCAGCTTGATTCAGGAGATCATTTTAGTGGATGACTTCAGTTCAGATCGTAAGTATTCACCTTCCTTTCCATGCTCTACCTTATCCCCCATTTCCCCAGAACGTTAGAGCAAGGACTCTTGAGGTGGACCTGGCCATCACCTGACTGGCCATGAGTGCTCCCCAGTAGGGATTTTTACTCCTTTCTAGGGCCTTCCCTGGTCCTGCTCTCTACTGCCAAAGGAGGAAGAAGAGGTGTTCCTTTGGATGAGGCATCAGGGAGATGACAGTTTTAGAAAACTGAAACACCCACAGCATCCTTCATTGTTACAACTGCTGTACCAGGAGATTGTCCTTTTAATCTAGCTCTGCAAGGTTGAACTGGCAGCAGAGGGGCTGGTGCTCTTTGGCACCCCCTAGAGGTCACACCATAGGCACAGGCATTCCTCGGACAGTCTGGCCTGGGAGTGTGTGTGTGTGTGGAGTGGGTGGGGGGTGGCAGGGGGATCCTTTGGACAGTAGAGATAATCATGTCCCTCCATGCCTACCCCATCCCCAGACCTTTCCCTGGCCCTTGTATGGGTCAGCTCCTGGGCAGTTCCAGGTGCAGCCAAACCACTTGTGTTCTGATGCCCATATCTGAATGCAGCTTGTCTTCCTTCTCCCCAACCCCAACCCCAGCTGAAGATTGTCTGCTTCTGACCAGGATCCCCAAGGTCAAGTGTCTGCGCAATGATCGGCGGGAAGGTGAGTTCCTGGGCCCCTTCTTGGTCTCTCTGTCCCTTTGTACTTTCCTCTCCCTTTTGTACCATGGTCCACCAAGCCAGTGTAGCCTCGCCGCATCCCTTAGGGTCTGGGACCAAGGTCTGTGGACAGACCCTCCTGCTATCCCAGGTCAGCCCCTATCAAGGCAAGTTGTTCTACTTCTGGATGCCTTGGTTGTCTCTTCTGAGAAGTAGGGTTAATAACAGTACCTTTTATGCTTGCAAGGTTTTATGAGGATTAGATGAGATAAGCTACATGGAAATGCTTTGAGAAACTCAAAGGACAGTACAATGCAGCTGTAACCTCACTTCCAATCAAGAGGTGTATTGGAATAATAACTATGCAGAACTGTACATGGCATGCTAGGGGACACACAAGAGGTACAAACATGGCCCTGGCCTCGGAGATCTTACAAAGCTGAGAAACCAAAAGCCACTGCATCAACAAGTTGCGTGTGAACCAAGCAGAGATCACAGGAGAGGGAGCGGGAGAGATGGAGTGGTCAGAAAGGGCTTCTTGGGGGTAGGGGGTGGGCTTTGATGAGGAGGGCATGGGACAAGTAAAGAACGAGGGGGGTGTTCCCAGCTCCCCTAAGAAAAGGCATTGGTCAAGGATGAGTAAATATGTCATCAGAATAATCGCCCTTCTTCTCAAGTGCTCATCTTGTGCCAGGCATTCACTCTGCCTACCTTCTCTCATTTAGTCCTCATAACAGCTTATTGTCCCCATTTTGCAGATAAAGAAACTGAGGTTTAGAGACGTTCAGTAATTTGCCCAGGATAATGAATGGAGAAGCCAGGATTCCAATCCAGGAAGCCCAGCTTCTTTATCTCCCTCCACTGATACTTCCTTCCAGTGAGAAATGGGGATTGATCAGCAGGGTGGAGTAAGGTTAGATGACAGAGGACCTCGGAAGCCAGAGGTCATTTAAATTTGATAAGACAGACAGCAGAGAGCCACTAAAGGTTTTAGAGTGAGAGAGAGAGATGAAAGGACTTTCAAAAGACCAGTCAGTGTAAGGGGCCATGCAAGGGAGACCTTCAAGCTGGGATGGAAGTGTCCAAAGATAAATCTCTCCCAGACATGGAGAGAGTGGCTTGTAGGTGCTGCCAGGTCTGAAAATATGCTGTTCTTTGGGGTTTTACCCAACAGGGATATAAATTTATAATTAGATACTTTGTAGCTAATTATGGATCGAAGGATGGATGGACAGATGGATAGTTAGTCATTTGGATAGAGGTAGGCCAGGAAAATCTCTCCAAGAAGCAACTTGTGTTTAGAACTCTTAGGATGAGGCCCTTCTTTCCTTGTTGGGCCAGGGCCTGCCCCACAGCTCACAGGGCAGCGATGACCTGACCAAGCAGGCCCCCCAGGCCTGACCAGAGAGCTGCCCAAGGGTAGGCCCCTCTTTGAAAAAAAAAACATTTTATTCTGAGATATAACATATACACAAAAAGCAATAAATTTCAAAGTACATTTTAACAAGTAATTATAGAACAGATTTCAAAGTTTGGTCAAAAGTGGTTCAGGGGCAGGCGATGGTGGTTCAGTCGCAGAGTTCTTGCCTGCCATGCCGGAGACTGGGATTCAATTCCTGGTGCCTGCCCATGCCAAAAAAAAAAAAGTGATTCCACAATTTCAGGTGTTTCCTTCTAGCTACTCCAAGACACTAGAGAATAAAAGAAATATCAATACAATGATTCAGCACTCATAGTCATTTGTTAAATCCCAACTTCTTCTTTGATTCTTCTCCCAATTGTTAAGGATATTTGGGCTATGCCCATTCTAACTTTTTCATGTTGAAGAGGGGTGTTAATATGGGAGAGGAAGATGAAACTGATTGATTTTCTTGGAGAGCGTTAACACCTCTGAGTTTCAAGACTTTTCTGGTCTACCAGCCATCTGAAGGTTTCAGGTTTCTGAAAAGTAAACTTAGTGTGTGAAACTTTTGTAGAATCTCAGCTAGAGTTCTGGGCTTCTTTAGGGTTAACAGGAATGATGCTGGCTGGGGTTTGGCAAACTATTGGCAAACTATGGCAAATAGCAATATCTAGCTTAAACCTGCATAAGAGTAGCCTCTTAAATAACCTCTCGAGTCCGAACTCTCTTAGCCCCAACACCTTATTTTGTTACATTTCTTTTCTCCCCTTTGGTCCAGAAGGCATTGAAGATCCCATGGTGCCAGGGCCAGGCTCATCCCTGGGATTCATGTCCCACATTTTCAGGGAGACTTTCACCCCTGAATGTCATGTCCTATGTAGGGAGGAGGGTAATGATTTTCCTTGCAGAGTTTGGTTTAGAGAGAGAGAGGCCACACATGAGCAACGAAAGAGGTTTCCTGGAAGCAATTCTTAGTTATAATTATAGGTAGTCTTGGCTTCTCTGCTATAAAAATAAGTTTCTTAAGGGCAAGCCTCAAGATCAAGGTCTTGGCCTATTTTCTTGAGAATCCCTATCAGGCTTCTTTTTGATGGTTGATGAGCTGTTGGCAAGAGTGTTAGGGACATGGGGATGGGGAAAGAGCAGAATCTAATGTATACAGGCTTCTCAGGTCAGGACCTCTCCGTGTTGTCTTGTTAGATCCTCATAGAACCCATAGAGGTACGGGTTATTATCTCTCTGCAACTTATGGATAAGAAAACTGAGGCTCAGGGAGGTTAAATTACCTGCTCAGGGTAAATGAAGGGGCTGGCACAGAAACTCAAGTTTGTTTTAGAAGATTCTCTCCATATCATACATAATAGTGCAGCTGTAGGAAAACACCTTGAGGTTCTCAGGGGAAAGGGTTTTGGTTTTTGGTTCTCCTTCAATATCAAACTACTTTACTGAAATTTTCATTCACTAAACTGTGACTGTTCATCAGTAGTTCCCAAGAGTCCAGAACAGTGTCTGGCAACTGGCGGGCACTCAAGAAATGATTGATGAATGGTTGATGGATGGCTGAGATGAAGAGGGGGGAGGCAGAGAGGAAGGAAACAAACAGAATTACAAAGTAAAGTTTAATCACAATAAGTCAGAGGAAGCCACAGGCTTTGAAGGAGCAGAGGCTCTGGGGTATTGAGGGGATGGTTGGAAACCAAGTTTGCACCTGCTCACCCCTGAGTCTCAGCACCAAACTCTGTCCACTCCCCTTACAGGGCTGATCCGGTCCCGAGTCCGTGGGGCAGATGTGGCCACAGCTGCTGTCCTTACCTTTCTGGACAGCCATTGTGAAGTGAACACTGAATGGCTGCAGCCCATGCTGCAGAGGGTAAAGGAGGTGAGCTCATCTGTCCCTGGGGGGGCTGGGTGTCCTTCTGGATGCGTGTGCCATGCTCCTGGAACGAGGGTTTATGGAACAGGCTTTGGAATTGGGCAGGCAGCATTCAAAGCCTAACTCATCTGCTTTCCCTTAAGTGACTTCATCTCATTGAGCTTTCTCATCTGAAAATGGGGATAATTGCAATATTTGTCCCACTATGTTGTTGTGAAATTAGTGGATGAAAGTCTCGGTGAGCTGTAAAATGCCTGGAAGGAATGGGTGGTAGTTTTCTCTTGGAAGGCAGGAGACTTGTGCTGGGGAAGCTTTGCGTCAGTCCAGGAAACTCGAGAGGGAGAGAAGAGTGAATACTGCTCTCAAGGAGCAGAAAGGGCAGGAAGGACTCCTATTAATCTTTTCTAGAATGAGGGGGCTTTGGACAACTGGTGATTACAACTCAACCATAAAAAGACAAGCACTCCAATTTTTAAAATGGGCAAAGGACTTGAATAGACCTTTCTCCAAAGAAGATATAAAAATGGCCAATACACACATGAAAAGATGCTCAACGTCATTAGCCATTAGCTAAATGCAAATCAAAACCACAATGTGATACCACTTCACTCCCACAAGGATTACTATAATAAAAAAAGGCAGACAATAAGAGTTGATGAGGAAGTGGAAAAATTGGACCCCTTATTCACTGCTGGTGGGAATGCAAAATAGTATAGCTTCTATGGAAAACAGTTTGGCAGTTATCAAAAAGTTAAACAGAATTACCATATTACCTACCAAGTCCATGTAGATACATAAAAGAAATGAAAACATGTGTCTGTATAAAAACTTGGATTTGAATGTTCATAGAAGTAGTATTCAAAATAGCCAAAAGGTAAGAAAACCTTAAATGTCCATCAACTGATGAATGGATAAAAAAAAAATATGGTATATCCATATAGGGGAGTATTAGTATTCATCCATTAAAAAAAAAACGAAATAGTCTCCTCAAGGACAACATGGATGAACTTTGAAAACATAATACTGTGTTAAAGAAACCAGACACATAAGGCCACATATGGTGTGATTCCATTTATATGAAATATCCAGACTAGGCAAATCCATAGAGACAGAAAGCAGATTAGTGGTTGCCAGGGCCTGGTGGGAGGAGGGACGAGGAAGTGACTGCTAATGAGTAAGAGATTTCTTTTGGGGATGATGAAAATGTTCCGGATTAGGAGAGTGGTGATGGTTTCACAACCTGATGAATATACCAAAAATCAAAAAACATTGAGTTGTGCACTTTTAAATGGTAAATTTTATGGTATGTGAATTCTGTGTCAATTTTTAAAAAGTTTTTCAAAAGGATGAGAGGTGAGGCCCATTGGAGCCCTGGGAAGAACCGTGGATGGCTTCTGCAGATCAGCCACCCCCAGGTTGGCTTTGTCCTGGAGTCAAGGGGAAGAGCTGAAATCCAAGTTGCAGACAAGGAGATTTGAGAGTCAGAGCAGAGTCAGGGAGAAGAGAAAAAGAAGAGGCTCTGTTCTGTGGCACTCCCGGAAGGAGAGAGCAGAGAGGGCTAATGAAATGATGATATTTTTTGCTTTGTGATACATGACATAATCACCACACTGCTCCCCAAATTAAGAAAGTTTAGTAAAATCAACACAGCTTAGCAATGTTTTGGCGTCAGATCTGTGTTCTGGGAGGTAATGGAAGGAGTGGCGAGTCTGACCTTGAAGTGGATGTGGCAGGACAGTGGTGGCCCCTGGTTACGCAGGGACTGCAGGGTCCCTGCCCTTGAGCTGCTGGTGGTCCAGTTGGGAAGACTCAACTCAAGTATTTGCAGAGGTAAATGGCAGTTAGTAAAACAGCAACTGAAGAGCACCTGATTGACTGTCCTGGGAATTGTCTAAGCTGTCATTGCAAAGGGCTTACTAGGATGGAGAAATCCCTTCAGCCTGTAGCAGTCAGGAGGGCTTTACTGAGCCAGGCTCAAAATGACGTGAGAGGAAGAGGCTGGGGGAGCATGTGTTCCCTTGGGACCGCGGCGGGACCTTCCAGGAGCCTGGGTGTGGCGATGCAGGACACCAGAACCCTTTGCTTCACTGCCACCTCTCCAGAGCAGCTTTTGAGCCTTTTTCTGCAGAAGAATCCCTGACCTCATGCTGATGCGTGTCTCCTCTCCTAGGACCACACCCGCGTGGTGAGCCCCATCATCGATGTCATCAGTCTGGATAACTTTGCCTACCTGGCAGCATCGGCTGACCTGCGGGGAGGTGGGTCCTGCTCCCTGGGGAGGGTTCCTACAAGGGATGCAGGTGAGGGTGGGCCTAGGTCCCGGCTTGGGATTCTTCTTCCCAGCTGTGCCAGAGGGTGCCTCACACCCCTTGCCTCTAAGGAGAAAATGAAGAGGGATTGGGTGGAACCCTGGGGTTGGGGACATAGAGTTAGAGCTGGCAGCCGCAAGCTCCTGGCAGAGCCAGGGCTTGTCTCTAATCTCAACCTCCCACTCTCACCATCCACACTCCCTTCCCAAATGTCGCCAGCCAGGGGAACAGAGCCCCAAGACCCTGCAGAAGGACATAATGTCACAGCTATCTTAGGGTGGGGCTGGGAGACTCCTCAGCCTTGCCGTTCATCTGATAGGCATTCCTAACATGTACACCCTGGAACTGTCTAGACCTGTACTGTCTAATGCAGTAGCTACTGCCCACATTTGGCTATTGAGCTATTGAGATGTGCTGTGTAAGAATAAAATACACACCAGGTTTTGAAGACTTACTATAACAGAGTATAACATATTCATTAGTAATTTTTATATTGATTACATGTTGAAATGATATTGTTTTGGATATATTGGGTTAAAGTGTGTTATAAAAATATTTTCACGTGCTATTTTTGCTTTTTTGATATGCTACTAAAACATGTTAAATTTATATATGTGACATATTATATTCCTTCTGGACAGCTCTGATCTAGACTCTAGAGCTGTGCTATCCAATACAGCAGACAAAAGCCACATTTAGTTAATTAATTAAAATTAAATAAAATTAAAAATTCAGTTCTTTAGTTGACGAGCCACATTTCAAGTGCTCAATAGCCACGAATTAGTGACTACCACATTGGATGGCACACATACAGAACATTTCCATCATTGCAGATAATTCTATAGGACAGTCCTGCTCTAGAGAATCTGCTGCCATAAACCTGTAGGTTAGTGGGTTTCCCATTTGGGGCCTGAACTCCCAATAAATGGGCACAGCTATTACATCCCTTGGGCCTGCTTCTAAAGGATGCTGGGCATTTCCCCCTTTAAGAAGTCACTCCGGGGCCTTTGCACATGCTGTTCCTTTGCCTGGACCTCCTTTTCCCCAGGTATCTGCATGGACCAATCCGTCATTCAAGGCTCTATTCAAAGATCACCTCATCAGAGAGCTTTTCTGATGACTCTTACTAAAACAGCATAATTTTTCTAGCATTTACCACCCCAACTGGCATATTATCCACTTATTTATTTATCTTTATAGTCTCTGTCTCACCCATTAGGTTGTAAACTCTATAAGGACAGACACTTGTCTCATTCTAAAGGAAGAATGTCCAAGGAGCCCAGAGCCTTCTGCAATCTGGGCTTCTGACCAAGGGAGAATGAGAGCGCTGGTGGAGGAAGGGGTCAACTGCCCCAAATGGGCTCTGCCTTACCCTACTCTGTCCCTTAGGATTCGACTGGAGCCTGCATTTCAAGTGGGAGCAGATCCCCCTTGAGCAGAAGATGACTCGGACAGATCCCACCAGGCCTATAAGGTCAGGGGTGCTGTGGGATCCAGGGTCAAGGGGAAGGTTCCTGGGAGGCTGCGTCAGTCACCCGGGGCTCACGAGGCACACGGTCTAAGCCCTGGCTGTGTTCTGAGTCTTTGGGCCCTGCCTGCAAAGGTCAAAGAGAATGGAGACTGCAGGAACAGTTGTGAGACATCCTGCCCCAGTGGCGCTGAAGGCAAAGGGTTCTAGGGAAAATGGCTTTGGGTCCTAGAGCCATCAAGGCTTTGGAATGCTCAAGCTCTTACATGGCCTCATTCCTCTCCTTGCTCCCAGGACGCCTGTCATAGCTGGAGGCATCTTTGTGATCGACAAGTCCTGGTTTAACCACTTGGGAAAGTACGATGCCCAGATGGACATCTGGGGAGGAGAGAACTTTGGTAAGTTGGAAAATAATAATAATAATAATAATAAGTGACCTTGACTGAACACTTTCTATGTGGGAGGGCCCATTCTGAGGGCTTTACACATAGTAATTCATTTAGTCCTCACTACTACCCTATGAGGTAGGTACTATTAATAGTTCCATTTTATAGATAAAGAAACAGGCCCAGAGAGATTGAGTAATTTGTCCAGAGCCACACAACAGCTAGTCAGCAAAGGGAGAACACCCAGACTATAACGTGAACTACAGCATAAACACACAGCAGCTTCTCTGCTCACATCTGCTCACAATCAGAAAGGCTGGCAGGTGTGCAATAGAGGGTGCGGTTAGTGTAAGTGATGTAGGCGGACAGTTTAGATGCGGATCCTGGCTCTACACCTACGAACTCTTTGGCCCTGGGCAGGTTGTAGCCTCTGAAAGCCTCAGTTTCCTCAGGAGATTGTGATGAATACTAGCTGAGACAATAAGCTAAAATACATAGCACAGTGCTGCTATTATCATGAGGCCACATGGAAGTCTCTAGACCCAGACGGAGAGGGAGGCTGGCCCTCCCCTCCCTGAAGCAGCAGTGAAGGAGACAGAAGCTGGGCAAAATGTCTCAGTAAGGGACCTGGAGAAGGCCACTGCCTCCAGCCCCATCCTACTTCTCTGCACACCTGCAACCCCATGGAATAGGGTTGGAGCCAGATTCCAGACTCCATTATGTATGGGCTGAATGGGAAGGTCACCTTTTTGAACCTCAGTTTCCATTTGTAAAATGGGAAGTGAAAAGCACCAGTCTCCCAGGGCTGTTGAGAGGTTCAGTTTAGATAGAGTGGGCATATCAGACAGGGTCTTGCAGGATACGGATGGTGCACACAAGGTGGGGAATGTGAGAAGAGTTTATTAACTCTGGACTATTCACCCAGTGAGGACAGAGTATAGGGAACCACAGGGGACAGTATAGTGCCAGATGGGGTGGGTGGCCCCTGGAAGGGTTACACCCTGGGTCAGTGAGCTGCGTGGAGAGGACCCCTGACAGGGACTGTGGCCCTTCAGCCTGTGCAGCCCTTACTCTCTGTCCCCTTTGCTCTACTGCTGGTGCCTCCTGCTGCTGAGTTTATCAAGCCCCCTGGAAGGAAGGTGGTGGTGGAGCCCACACTGGTAGCCAAACAGAGCAGGGTGGAGAAGGGTGGGGGGTGACCCCAGGAGGTCACTTGGCCTGGCCAAGTACTCTCTGGGCAGTTAAAATACCAAGGCTTGTTTTTGCTCTTGCAATGGACACAGTCCTTCTCGGAGCCCTTTCCCACTGTTTCCGTTTTCAATCCTGGCCAGGTTCCTATGAGCCTGGTGGTGCCTCATCCATTTGACAGGTGGGAAAACCGAGGGTGGAGCCCACATTTCAGTTAGGTGATTCCCTGTCTTACAGGCGTATGTAGCTCCATCACCAGACCCACTTAAGTGTTGCGGGATGTTAGCAAAGTCAAATTCTGTGTTTCTGAGAAGATGTTGGAGTGGGCCTCTTTATCTTCTCTCTCTCTGATCGGGAAACACGCAAGCAGTGGGACTTAAAACAGGCCCTATCCCAGCTCACTGCCAACCATGGTGGAAACAGCATTGGATTTTCTCTTCTTTGTGACTCACCCTGGAAACCGTTTTCAGGCAGGCGTTTGGAGGAGTCGCACTGGGGACTGAGGTGCAATGACCCTCTCATGTGTTTGGGGCCTACGTGACCTCCTTTGGGTCCTGGGTCTCAGCTTGGAGGAGGCTTTGGCAACACTGGCTTCTCATGAAGACTTTCAGGCTTGGGAAACTAGCCATAACTCCCTCACTGGATCTGGAGGCCTTTTTCTTTTAGGCTGAGACTGACTGAGAAACAAGTGAAAGATCAAACAGCTCACTTCAAACCCTGCCTGAGGCAAAGGCTCAGCGGATGGGGAACTTGAAAGGTGAACTGTGGAGTGGTTCTGGTGAGGGTTTTGTTTCTTAGGAGAAATTCAAAGACACTTCTAGGCTCGCCTTGGTGCTCAGATGCTCAGCTGCTGAGACCAGTTTTCAGCCGGGAGACTCCTGCTGCTGGTGGGTTTGAGCCTTTCATTTCATTCCTTTGTTGAAGGAAGGGAGATGCCCAAACCGAGACTCGTTCCTATGTCCCTGGAGAGATCTAAACCCGGGAGCCCAGAGGCCGCCTTGAGCAGGGGTGGCTAACGTGAACATCCTGAGATTCACATTCAGGGTACTCTAAACACATTGTCAAGGGCAGTGCGACAGGGGCTCAGTGGCAGAATTCTCGCCTGCTGTGCCGGAGACCCAGGTTCGATTCCGGATGCCTGCCCATGAAAAAACAAACAAACAAAGACATTGTCAGGTCACATCGCTCCTCTACTTAAAATCCTTCAAGGAACTGTTAATAATAAAGAAAGCTGGTGGAGGGGGTTTATGGGAACTCTGTACTTTCTGCATGATTTTTCTGTAAAACTACAAGTTCTTTAATAAAAATAAAAATGTGGAGGTGGGGGTGGGTGGGTACCCATGTCACCCAAAGCAAAAGCCAAAGTCCTACTGCAGGCGACCAGGTCCCATACATTCTGTCCCCCAACCCCCACAGAAAGCACACCCCATTCCATCTGCTCTTGTCCCCTATTTCGCTCATTTCCCTCAGGTACTCTGGCCACCCTGGCCTCCCTGCTGCCAGCCATGCTCTGTTACCACTGTGTCTCTGCCATTGCTGGTCTCCAGAACGTGCTCCCTCTGAGGGCACATGCTTTCCTCCCCACCTCCTTCAGGTCTTAGCTCAAAAGTGCCTTTTCAGTGAAAACTGCCCTAATGAACCAATTTAAAATCAAAGTCCCCCGCTACAACCCCACTACTCCACTGCCTGTCGTCAACTCTCTACCATGCTTAATTTTTTTCCATTGCAATTAGCCCTATCTGATTTACTACATATTCCCATTTTCTTATGTACTTATATTTCTTGTCCCTTATTTTAGTGATTCCTGTCTCCTCTCACTAGAGTCTAAGGGTTTCTAGAACAGTGTGCGACATAGAATAGGTGTCCAGTAAAAATCTGCTGGATATACTGAAAAATCTGATTCAAACAGTGCAACTTGCTGGACAAAGTTGAACTTTACATTGTAATTCTGCAACTGAGTATTTGGGTGAACTTGGAGAGGTTATCTAACATCTTTGAACTTCATGGCCTCATCAAAACACATGAGGATAATAATACCGACTTACGGGTGATGTGAGAATTCAGCTCGACCTGGCATGTAATCACCCTGGCATACAGTAAGTGCTCAGTAAATGGATGATGGTAATAGTGACTGCTACTGCTGTTGCTGTTTTTGATAATAATAATAATAGTTAATAATAGCGTGGAAAATATGGGCCAAGCGTGATGAAGTCACTTACCCAAAATTACAGCGTTAGTCTGATAGAGATGGAACCAGAATGTACTTCTTCTGTCCCCCGGGTCTGTCCCAGTTCTAACCTACAGTTAGCTGCTGAGGCCACCTGCAGAGCGCAGAACTAGAAGAGGGACAGAGCCTTGGCAGGTCGTGGGCAGAACTGGGGAAGCCCATTTGCAGACCCAGCCCTGTGTGTGGGTTCTGCTATGCTGAATATCTGGTCCTGGCTCCCAAACCACATCTGGACACCTGTGATGCACCCACACTGGCCAAAGGGGGACATTAGTCCTGCTTCTTCTCCTCCCCCTGTTGCTAGTCACTGGAGGACCCTGACCAGTCCTACCAGGGGAGGGCCTCCAGATCTGGCAAGGAATCATGAGTGTCCTTGGGGCTAGCAGAAAGGACCAGGCTAGAACACATGACTGAAGTGGTCTTATTTAAAAAAAAACAAAGGTTATGGATTTTCAGTGGCCAACTATAGGTTAATATGAAAGAAAATAGGAAATCAAAAGAGATTATGTGAGGTTTAGCCAGCTGCCAAGGTGCCATCAGTGTGTAGAGAACAGAGGAACTTATGGTGTCCCCACCTGGGAAGCAGAATAGCCACTTCTTGGACCCTCTGATATCTCTGGGGGCCACAGGCATCTGAAAAGCTCTGTTAGCTCTCCCATCACCATCAACAGATGCTTGTGTCAAGAAGGCCAGCAGATAGCCTGGAAATGGAGGCTACCTGGGCCAAGAAAGAAGGTCTGGGCTGGCTGACAAGCAGATATGTTCTTCCTTAGCTCATACCTGGATGGGGCCTCCTGGCTGCAGGCTAAGAATGATGCGGCTATTTGGTTCAGTTCTCCATCTACTCACAGTCCTGGTGTTCCTTCAGAGCTTTTCTCCCTGTTCTCCTAGGGCTCAGGTGCAGGGAACATGTGTGTGTGTGCGTGTGTGCATGTGATGGGATGCGTAGTCGGGGACGTGTGTAAGGAATGGGCGTACACCACTTAAATAGACCCAGGTTCTCCGACCTCAACATGCACCTCCAATGAAATGTCAAAGAGAGGGGAAGCCAGCCCCTTCCCACGTCACTCGTGGGGACTTGCTGAGGGGTCTCTCCCCACTACTGACGGCTGCCATCTCCTGCAGAGCTCTCCTTCAGGGTGTGGATGTGCGGTGGGAGCTTGGAGATTGTCCCCTGCAGCCGCGTGGGCCACGTCTTCAGGAAACGGCACCCCTACAACTTCCCTGAGGGCAATGCCCTCACCTACATCAGGTAGGACCTAGTGGAAAGGGCACTGGACTAAGAGCCAAGGCAATTTGGTTCTAGATCCCAGCTCTGTCAACTCCTCACCTTGTGATTTGGATGACCACTCTCCTCTCTGGGCCTCAGTTTCCCCATTTTCCCCCTTCCAGGACTTACATTCTGAAACTTCAGATACTTAAGGAAGATGAAGTTGGGAGTATTGCCTCCAGATCTCTCTGGACTTTGGGAAATCAATCACACGACTGACAGTGTGCTGTCCTCCCCTTACTGAGCCCCATGTACTGGTCCTGAACACTAGTTGTCCCAACCCTGACTTGGTCAAGCATCTGCCAACCTGTGCCCCCAGCTACAGGGTGGGTGCACTTGGTCTCAAGGGGAAGTGGGCAAGTGCCCTGGCAGACCACCCCAAGACTTGCTTCTTGATGGGAGTGGCAAGTAGGGAGCTGTCATCATCCCCTCCCCATAAAGATGACTCTTAACCTTGTCAGGCCCATGCTCATTTATGCAGAGTTTGGAGCAGCACTTTCCCAAGTCCAGCTAATTGAATGACTTACTGTTTTGTTTCGCTTGCCATGCCCAGTTTTACTGTTTTTATAATTATAAAAGTAATACATGGCCACTGTAAACATTCAAACAGTACAGACATGTTATATATATATATATATATATATATATATATATATATGTGCATTCTGCATGTATATTTATATGTTATATTATTTTACTCTACATATTATATAGGGAGAAAAAAGTAGAGGTCCCTTCTTACCCAATTTTACTCCTCTGAATCCCACTTGTCTCCCTAGAAGTAACTACTGTTAATAGACTTTTGTCTATTATTTCAGGTCTTCTAATACATTTTAATATATACTTTTTACACATGTAGAGAGACAGACAGAGACACCCTAGGTTCATGCTTTGGTTTTTTATATAAATGGGGTCATGCTGGATGTATTTTCTGCAGTGTGCTTTTCCTCCACTCAGTAGAAAATTAGCGGCACCCTTCCCTGTCGGCACATGCTAACCATGGCATGCTTTTTCCAGGCTGCCTAGAGCTGCATCGTGAGGGGGGTGTCTCCCACTGACGGGCACTTAGGTTGCTGCCAATGTTTTATTAAACAAATATCCTTTTTGCCCACGTGCAGGTATTTTGGTAGAATAGATCCCTAGAAGAGAAGTGTCAAGGAATGTACATACCTACAGCATTGATAGATATTGACAGATTGTCCTCCAAAAAGATTGCACCAGCTCATCCCACCCCAATCACTGCCACTTTGTATGCACTCCAGAGACCCTTGCTGCCTTATACTGCACAGAGCTCATCTTGATCCTAACCCTGTCACCTCCCTGGTGACCTTTTCTGTCCTCTCCTCTCCTTTTAGGAACACCAAGCGCACTGCAGAGGTGTGGATGGATGAATACAAACAATACTACTATGAGGCCCGGCCCTCGGCCATCGGGAAGGCATTCGGCAGGTGGGCCCCTCCAGCTCCCCTGTTCACCTCCTTCCACCCGTGTTAGCACCACCTTAGCAAAACAAAAAATGGTGCATAGGCCAGGGAAGAGCTCCCAGTCTCCTTGGGGAATGCGCTCCCACTCTGATGGCTCTTCTTGGACCCGGTAGGGTATGCAATGCCAAGACGAGGCCCTGGTCCTCCAGGAGCATGTAGCCTCGTGGCGAGAGAGAACCAGAGAAAGCTCGCTTAGGAAAACACTTGCCCCTCCACAAGCTGCCTGCAGGGAAGGGGGCATCTGTGGAAGTGCTTAGGGAGGGGCTGTCACAGAAAACACTTGGGGCTTGCCAACACTCTCTGTTGTTCAAAATCTGACTGCCTGTTTTCCTGTCGTGCTGTGACTACAGTCTGGTTAAGCATTTTCAAAATGCACATGGGTTGCAAAGTCAATTTAGTGGGTCGTGAACGGAATTTAAAAAAAGAGAGAGAAAGAGATTAGTACAGAACAGAATAGAAAAGCAGAGTTATTGCAACTCAAGTATGTATTGTGGTGTGAGATCCTCGCGTTGTACATGTGAGTGCGGGTCTCTGTATGTGTGTGGTGTGTACTAGATCACACATCAGACACATTCATTTCTCACTTGAGAGTGTGGTAAAAAAAAAAAAAGTGGAAAACATCATTGATGTTAAATAGAGATATCTATTTGCATCTCCTAAAGTAAAAAAAACCTAGGTCACCGGTTTCTTTCCTTGGGGAACTAACATGTACTGAGGACCTACCCTGTGCCAAGCCCAGGGCTAGGCACTTTGTACCCCTTCATTCGTGGGGTTCTCACAAAAACTCAGGAAGTCTGTGGTTCCCAGTTGGCTGGAGCAGAAACCGAGGCCCAGAGAGGCGGTGATGCAGGTCATGATCAGTGGCCATTACCGTCAACGTGGAAGAGGGAGGCGAGGAGGCCAGATGCATCTGGGTGGGTCCTGGGGACACATCAGATTGCTCCTCCTTGCCGGAATTCCCGAAAGACGGCTAACGTTTGCTGCCCGACGTTACGCAATTTCTGCTAGAGTGGAACGTAGGGAAGAAAACGTTGCGTTTATTACGGCTCTGCTCTGGACCAAAATAGAGACCAGGTGATGGAATGCTAAGTGAGGTCTCTGGGAGCGGGAAGCCGAGAGTGTATAAAGAGTCAGTCCCGCGGGCTGGGTTTATTCTGAAAGGTGAGCTCTGAGCAGGAGCTCGAGGAGGAGCGCGGCGGGCCTGGCGGGGAGAGCGGGGGGTGCCGAGCTCGCGGCTCAGAGGCTGGACAGGGCAGAGGGCTCCTGGGCCTTCTCGGCCGCCCGGCGACCTGCTGCCGGGGTGCGCCCGGGGCTGCTCCCCGCTGAGCCGGGCCCTCTTTCAGCGTGGCCACGAGGGTCGAGCAGAGGAAGAAGATGAACTGCAAGTCGTTCCGCTGGTACCTGGAGAACGTCTACCCGGAGCTCACGTGAGTGCGGCCGCGGTCGCGGGTCGGGGGCTGGGCCTGGGGGGGAGGCCCTCCACCCTCCATCTCCTCGCCCCAGGAGGAGTCCTAGATAAGGAGGGGTAGGCACGTGGTTTTTGAACAGACTAGGCCTTAGAGCTAGAAGTGGGCATTGCTCCCTGAGGAAAGCAGGCCCGCCGTAGGTAGCGAAGGTCACTGAAATATTTACCGCTTTTCACCCTGTTCTCTCCCTCCTGGGAGTGTATCCTTAGGAAATAAAGCAACCAAAGCAAAAAGCAGTCGGTGAGTAGATAATGTTTGTGAAAAACAAACAAGCCAACTTAGAGAAGCAACTAAGTATAGGGGCTGGGTTTAGGGAGCCACAAACATGGATTTAAACAAATATCATGCAGCCGTTAATATCATGATCTTAAAGACCGTGAGAAAACACAGGGAAGCGTTTGCTCCAACCAATGAGGAAGCAAAATACAAGCGGTGCATACAGTAGGGCTGCAGCTACATATAAATGCACATGTGTACCTAGGAGGACTGTGGGTGAAAAGCAATAGTGGCTGGCAGCAGGGCAGGATTCTTTTTTCCTTAGGTCAAAATCCTTTCCAAGGTCTTGGGTGATCTGTACACTTCATTTCCTCACATCCTTCAGGTCGTGACTCAAATGTCCCCTTCTCAGGGTCACCTTCCCTGAACACCTTAAATCGGCAGCCCTGTGCCCCTCCCCACCTCCCCCGCTTTATTTTTCTTCATAGCCCTTACCACAATAGCATACTACGGATTTGGAGAATTGATTTTGTTGTCCGTCTCCCCCACTTGACTGGCAGCTCCGTGAGGGGAGAGGCTTTCACCTGCTTTCTTCCCTGCTGCACCCCCAGCTTCTGAAATGGTGCCCGTCCCAAGACAGGCAGGCTCTCAAATGGCCTCTTTGACATTAGCATTCTGCTGCCACCACTGTCACCTTGAGGCACTGAGGTCCTGCCACCACGGCCAGCTTTCTCCCGAGGATGCTGCTGGGGCTTTCCGGGACACTCCTCTTTCAGAGTTGCCCTCAGAGCCTGCATATCCTTGGAGGAAGCAAGTCTTTGTCCTTGGAGGGCAGATTTGATTTTTGGAGAACAGCCATAGGTACGTTGCAGCCAAGGCCGGGGAATAAACTTGATGACTAACCTAAGTGGTACAACCCTGGGTCCTAAATACAGCGTGACTCTAAAGTGACAAGACTAAACTGACCCTGGTAGCAATTTCCAAGGAATTCTCTCCACTGGTTGGAGCAGCGGCAGCATCCTTAGAAGAAAGTTGGCTGCCTGAATAGCCCCAGCTCCTCCAGCTGTAGCTGTGAAGGCAGGGATGTTAAATTTTTAACAATGTAATAAATAGACAACTTCCTGAAGCCACTACTTTTAAGGAGACAGTGCTCATTCAGATATGTTATTGTCTGAGACACTGAGGGGAAAAAAGAATCATTTCCTCCCATTTGTACAACGTTTGAAATGTAGACTGCTTAGGGGCAGGAGCTGGGAAGGGGTGGGGAGTGCGTAGGAGGTACCGGGGAGGCCTAGGAAGGTACACCCCACTACCCAAACCTCCCCCCTCCCCACGGGGCTGAGCAACGCCTGAGGGCCCAGAGGAAGAAGTATTTTATAACTCTCAGAAACACGGACCAATCGACCAATCGCAGGACGGTGGATGAAAACAGCTATGTTAAATGAGGCGCATAAGTCACCTTCTGTTTGTGGTGTCACTGTGCCACTTATTTTTTTTTTTTTAAGTTTTATTTTCTTTTTTGGTAAGATGGAAAACCCATACTTTGGTCTTATCAGGATTTCTCAACCCCAGCCAACTCAGTCATGTTCTGCCTCCATTCTCAGGGCGAAGGACCAGGAGTGGATCAGGGTTTTGGTTGGAAAGGATGTCTGTGGGTGCACATGATATCAGCTTTCCTCCAAACCTGGGTCTAATAGCTGCCCACACTTATAAGTGAGCAGGGAGAAGACTCTTTGGGGGGTTGAAGGAAGAGGCCTTGGCTGCGATCTCGCCACGGCCCTAACCCCCCTCCAGGTTGGAGCTGTGCAGCTGGCTTCAGCAACTGCTGTTATTGCTTTCCTCGGGACTGCCAGGGACATGTTACTGGTGGTGCATTGCACAACCACAGCACATCTGGGAGGGTAATAGTCACACAGCAGACACTGTTTATTACAGCACTTACTGCTAGATGGCGATAAACTTCTTCTAACAAAATCAGTATATTATGACCATTTTCTAACAGGTGGGAGTAAAGTGTCTCAAGGAAGGGGCACCAATCATATTTCTACAAAGGTATTGTCAGGGCTAATGGCCGACCTGCCTGGAGGAGATCCGTAGAGTGGGAAGTGGGTGCAGAGCCAGAAGGGCTACTTACAAACAGGGCAGCTAAGCCCAGTCCGGCGGGGCATCTGGGGGAGGGTTCCCAGCTGCTCCCGTGCTGTGACTGCACAGACACAAAGCTGCATCTGGTCTTGAGGTTACTGCCCGAGCCCAGGGTTTGCTCCGTAAGCAACAGTAGTCAGTGTTGGGGCTACTAACCATTGCCACACTTGGACAGCACCCATCTCCCCTCTGGAAGCTGACCAGCTGGTCTACTCATAGGTATCGGGGTAGGGAGAGAAATAAGAGGGGAGGGGCCTGGAACAACCCTAGACCCCTTACCATATTCTCCCAGAGCGCAGTTCTCAAAGAGGCCTCAGCAGGCAAGGAACTTGTCTCAATAGGGAGGGGAAGTATAACAAATAGCCCCTGGATGAAGCAGAGAGGGTGGAGCCATTGCTCCCCAATACCCTTGCAACTAGTACGGGCTGCAAACTCAAATGCTTACCATGATCAGACAGGTGATAGAAATTTAAAAAGTGGTCAGGTATGAGACAATAGGGAGTTGTGGGGACTGTGGCAAATTGGGATGCCAAAGCCCCACCCAGAGGGAGCAGCAGCTAGTGACTACAATAGATCAATGACGGGCAGGTATGCAGATTCAGTGACGCCTCTTCTTCCTAGTTTTCCAAAAAGATGGAAATTCAGATGCTTCTATGAAATTTCCAATTTTGTTTATGTTGTCAACTAATTAAAAGCAACATCCACCGCACTCTGTAGATCAGACGAAAACGTATCGGGGGTAGGTCCAGCTTGGGGGCCAGTGGTTCAAACCTTGGCTGTAGGGCTGCGTGACCTCGTGCAGGGTCTGGAGGAGGGGTGCATTGCTGCCAGGAGTGTGGGAGAGAAGGAAGGTGTCTCCCCAAGGCCCCGGGGAAGCAGATTGGTTCTGGAGCTCCATGGACTTCCAGCCAGCCCTGAGGGAGGATCCCTGATGTGGCTGAGATCCTGTAGGATGTTCACATCTAAGAAAGAACACCAGAAACTGTCTGAGGGCCCGCCAGCCCCAGACACTCCCCCCAGCACTTAGCAGGTGGCAGGTGAGATGAGGCACGTGGTCAAATGCTAACCCTCCTGGCTTCCCATTACCCCAAGGTGGAGCCGCAATCCAAAAATACCTATAACCTTCTAAACCCAAGGACCTAAACTTGTACCTGCTGGAGTTAACCATATCCTTAGATTTATCACCCACGTGGTAAGATGGCATTTATGTCATTGTGTGTGTTTAAGCATATTTTCCTGTGCATATAAAATACTTTAATAAAATAACATGGCATATTTTGAAACATGCCTGTTTTACCTAACAGTATGGTGTGAACAGTTTTCTACATTATTAGCTATCCTTTCACGGAGTCATTTTTAATGGCTGCAGGGTTTTCCATCCTATTTACTTAGCCCATGTCCTATTGTTGGATATCAAGGAATTTCCAATGTTTTCAATAAAAAATCGTATTGAGGTAAACATCTTTTAAGCTAAATCTCTGCACAAATCTATAATTATTTCCCTAGGATAATAAACACTCAGATGTGGGATGGTTATATCAAAATGTGCACATTTTTAAGGCCTTTGATACATAGTACCACATTGCCCTCCGCGAAAGTTGGGCCAATTTATTGTTTCACTGGCAGGATATGAGAACAGTGAGAGGATGAATTCCCCAACTGTTGCCAACACAGGGATTATCACTTTTTAAAAATCTTTATACACACACATACACATTACACGGAAAATAGATATATAAATGTATATGGCAAACAATGGTAACTCTCACCTAATTTGTTTTTCCTTGATCATTAGTGAGATGAACCCATTTTCATATTGATGTATTTTAAATTTGCCTCTTCGAAGTGAGCCCTTTCCTGTCATTTTGAGATTGGTTATGGAGCCCATGTTTAGGCCTCAAACCTCCCCCCAGGCTTTCTTTCCTCTTTCTGCACTGAGGAGCCCTGTACTTCTGGCCTGAACTCTCTCGCACTAGGACCCTCTGCTTCTCTGACCTTGGCCTCCAGATCAGTCCCTGGGGCTCCTGGAGGCCCAGTCTTCCCAGAAGATGGAAATTCACACGTTTTCCTGAAGCATCTGCTTCTGCTCCGTCCCCCTCCCCTGCTCACCTCCCCCTGCTGGCCAGGCCTGCTCCGGAGCATCCCTGTCCATAGGGACCTTGGTGCCCAGGGTGTGGGTCAGCCCCGGGGTAGGCAGAGCCCAAGCCTGACAGCTGCCTTTTCTCTCAGTGTCCCGGAGAAGGAAGTACTGCCTGGCATCATTAAGCAGGGCGTTAACTGCTTAGAATCCCAGGGCCAGGACACGGCCGGGGACTTCCTGCTTGGAATGGGGATCTGCAGAGGGTCAGCCAAGAACCCGCCCGCACCCCAGGTAAGTTGTCCAGGATCTCCAGGTCCAGACCAGGCTGGACCTGGAGGGGGTGATAGTTTCCCTCTGCTCATTCTCATCCTCTCTCTGTGTATCTCCTCTACAAACCCACTTCCCAGAGTCCTGCAAGCTGGACCCTCACACTCTGCTCCTCGAGCTGGCTCCTGCCACACTCCCATCCCCTTTCCAACCTGTCACACAGTCGCCCTCTGTGCACCACACTTTCTCCTTGCAGAGGAAGAAATGGTGCCCATGAGTTCTCTCCTGGGATACAGGTGATCAGCTTGTATGACAGGAGCAGGGTGCCTGGACTGCTGTGTGTGTGCACACGTGTGCAGGCATGTACACATACGTGTGCAGCATATGCGTGTCTGTGCACCCAGATCTGAACTAGAGCAGGTCATGGAACCCCCAGCCTGGTCCAGCTCCCTGGCTGCCTGGTCCTGCATCCTGCCTTTCTCCCCCATTCCCCACCATCCCTTTCTGTATCCTTGATTGCCCTCTGGCCAGCTC